>ML432644.1:252580-346750 GCA_005239525.1 Nicotiana knightiana
CCATTTGGTTTTTCATTGTGTCACGGTTCTTTTCCGAGGGTTTTAAGTTGAACCGGGTGTAGTTTAGTTTTAATTTTTAGTAGTAGGAACCAAGGAGCTATGCATTTAAGTGTAGAAATATCGCTTATCTTGGTTATGCATTGAGAATAGGTAGTACTATGGTTGTGATGCTTAGGCTCAATTTTTGACTCTAGCATAAGTACCTTAAACCATAGATTCTTAATTTTGCTTAACTCCTTTGATTGGAGCGTCTTGATGAAACCAATCCTGAGTGAATTATGTGCCATATCTGTGTGAGGCTTTGTATGTATTCTGTGCATTACATTTTATATATAGAACTTGCCCCGTGTGTGTGCGAAGCGAAATAGTAGTATTGTTCAGTCTAGGGAGTGATATAGGCGTTCCTTTGTTAAGACAGATATATAAAGTTTACCCACCTAAATGTATGTATTGTAGTTAACCCCGTTGAGCCTCTAACCATGTTTCTTTGGTAACCATATTACAAGTCGTACCCCTTTGTTTTAATAGACCATATAATTTAACCTTGTCACCTCTCATGAGCACTTGAATTGTGAGGAATTATGAAAAATTCAAAGTGTGGGGTGGTGGGTTGGTGTCACGACCCCAAATCCTAAATCGACCGTGATGGCGCCTCTCGTGGAACTAGGCTAACCAATAATCTCATAATTAGAGTTTCTTTCCAAAATCCCAAACCTTTTCAAGCATTTCATAAAGTATATAGAATTTACTAGATCCATTAGGCAAATAAACAGTTAAACAGTCCAACCATCCCAAAATCCCGGAGTCAACATGTCATGAGCATCTAAGAATACGCCAAAAGGTATACTATTATAATACAAAACCTTCAAACGAATAACTAGATACAATCATAAGAAGGGAAAACAGAGATGTTGCGGATGCTGAATAGCTACCTCTATATCCCGAAACTCCGACTCCACACGGAATAGATAGTTAATGCTCAGTATCAGCACCTGTATCTGCACACAGGGGTGCAGGGAGTAATGTGAGAACGCCAACTCAGTAGTAATGAAAATAAATCAAGTCTAGGCGGCAAGAAACACATAAAATCAATATCATCAGTTCACAGTATGCACAGCCTTTCTTTCCAACAGTATATACATAGATATATGAAATCAACATGCTTTAAAAGCCAACTTTAGTAATATCCTTTGAAAAATGTGTTTTCCAACAATTTCCGAAATAAAAATAACCGAAGGATTTAGTATAAAATGAAATACAATCATAAGTATCCCCTCGGACAAAACATCTATCATAGATCGCCCCTCGCGCAGAACATCACTCAGCACCTCACAGCCACTTAGTATAAGCCTCTCAGGCAACCTCACTGTCACTCATGACTCCCAATCACTCGTCACTCGGCACTCGGCACTCGGCACTCGGCACTCAGCACTCGCACTCAGTAGGTACATGCGCTCAATGGGGGTGTGTACATACTTCGGAGGGGCTCCTTCAGTCCAAGCGCTAATATCAAGCCACCTCGTGGCGTATCATATCCTCACAAATCAGGCCCTCGGCCTCACTCATTCAAAACCTCTCAAAAGCCCCTCGGGCATATCAGTAAAATGGGGTACTCGACCCAAAACATCATTTTATATCTTAAAATAGTGTAAACAAGGATGAGTTTCGAAAATAGTTAAGCACAATACGACTGAGTGTAAATCATAAATCAACAGTGAGGAAATAGCAGTAAAAAGCCCCCAAAGAGTCCAAACAAGTTGGCCAGAGGCCTCAAAAATGGCTTATAGCCAAAATATAGCAATAGTCTTTATAACACAATTTAACGTATGATTTAGAATAAAATACTCAACTCAATAGTTGTCGCGGAGAGGACCAAGTACAATCCAAAAATTAGTGCGTACCACATTGTAATGACCCGGCCAGCCGTTTCGTGAGATTAGTCCCATTTTCCCCATTTTTGCTTTATCATATATTTCTTAGCTTGTTTATGTTGTGTTGGGTCGGATGGTTTGGGTTCAGAGGGGACGTGGTGAGAACAGAGGCACTTAGCCTCTTAAAGTAGCCTAATAGTTGAAAATTCAAACTGAGAGTTGACTTATTGGTAAACGACCTCGAAATGTGGATTTTATGGCTCGGGTAGCTTCGCTAGGTGATTTAGGACTTAGGAGTGTGTTCAGAATGAAGTTTTGATGTCCGGTGTAGAATTAGGCTTGAATTAGCGAAGGTTAGGTTTTGATGATTTCTGATCGGCAGTGGAAAATAGTCTATAGGGGTCGAAATAGAATTTCGACAGTTGGAGAAGGTTTGTAATGTCATTTTCGATATGCGTGCAAATTTTCAGGTCAATCGGATGTGTTTTGGTTGGTTTCAGCATCATTGACGAAATTTAGAAGTTTCAAAGCTCATAGGTTTGAATTTGATGTAATTTTGGTGTTTTCGTGTTGTTTTTGGTATTTCGAAGGCTCGACAAAGTTTTAATGATGCTATGGGGTGTGTTGGTATGTTTAGTTGGGGCCCCGAGGGGCTTGGGATTGATTTCAGATGGTTGGCGGAGGTTTGAACTTAGGAAATTTGTAGCAAATAGCTGCTGGTGTTAAGTTGTTGGTGTGGCCGTACCTGCGGATGGGAAGCCGTAGGTGCGACGCTGCAGGTGCGAAGGTCCATGCGCAGGTGCGAAAAGAGGCTACGCAGGAGGAGTCCGTAGGTGCGAAGAGTTGGCCGCACCTGCGAACCCGCAGGTGCGGAAAAGGGACCGCAGGTGCGAGAATTGCACTGTTAGTGGGTTTTCACATGTACACACCTGGGACCGCAGGAGAGGGTCCATAGGTGCGAGGAAAGGTCCGTAGGTGCAGATTAACTGCGCAGAACAGTATAAAATGGTGCCTCCGCGAAATTTTAGGCATTCTTCCATTGTTGCATGCGGGTGGAGCTTGTTTGAGAGCAAATTGAAGAAAGAATTCGAGGTTCTTCAGTGGAGGTAAGTTCTCGGATTATAAAAACTCATTTCTATGCTTTTTTTTTCGGATTAGGCTTGTAATTTGAAGGATTAAAGTAGAAAAAGTTTTGAAAAATGGGAGGAGGTTTGGAAAATTCTTTTGGCAATTTGGGTAGGCAATTGTGGTCTGATTGTGGTGTTCTTGGTATATGTAGAATCGTGAGAGGACGAGGTTTCTAGTGATGTAAATTTTATCGAATTTCGAGATGTGGGCTCGGGGCTCAGATTTGGTTGAATTTGTTATTGTGTTGATAAATGAGGTGACGCACACGCTAAGTGACGAGCGTGAGGGCGTGCACCGATAGGGATTGTGACTTGGTCCGTCCCATAGGGACTATTAAGTCGCGTATTCGATTTGAAACCTTACGATATCCTGTCTTTCCAAAGTTTATACTTGTTTATGGGTTGTGAGCCATGTCTGAGGCCTTGTGCCGATCTGTTTAGACCCTCAGGGGTATTTTCCATGTTTGGGGCCTTGTGCCAACATGCTTAGACCCTCAGGGGGGTACTTTTACACTATTCTACCACTATCATGTTAGTAAATTGTGAACTCAGTCATTGTTTCCTACTTGTTGTTATTTTCATTATTATCACACTGCTTGAAAAACTCTGAAAAGTGTTTTGGGTTGAGTCCGGTAAGTCGAGATAAATTGCCCAAGTGGCTTGTGAGGGTGACTGAGTTAGACCGAGAGCCGAGTATGTGAGGATAGTTATGGGACGGGCTGCACGCCACACCAATATATGTGTTATATATTATATGCGGGTCGGGCTGCAGGCCGTAGCAATATAGATTATGTATATATATGGATCGGGCTGAACGCCGCACCAATATATGTTATATATGGATCGGGTTGCACGCCGCACCAATATGCATATTGGATCGGGCTGCATGCCGCAGCAGATATAGCGCTTGGACTGAAGGAGCCCCTCAAGGAGTTTGTACACCCCCAGTGAGCGCAGTCGACTATTATATGGATCGGACTGCATGCCGCAGCAGTATAAATATATATGTATGTATGTATAAACATAGTGGAGTGGGCTTACTGCCGCAGCAGTTGTGTGTGTTCATGGTACTTACTGAGTACGAGTGTTAAGTGAGAGCATGAGATACTAATAGTGGAGTCACGAGGGACTGAGAGGATTGCCCGAGAGGATTTATTGTGAGTGATGATGTGCCCGAGGGGCTTATATTTTATGAAAATGTTGTTTTCACTCTTCTTTACACTGAGCCTCTAATAATAAATGTTGGACAAAAGTTTTCATACGAGATTTTTTTTTAAAATGGAAACCGGCGTTTTATGAAATATTCGAATTGTAGATTTATGACTTTATTTATTCATTTCCAGTGTTATTCATTATATGGATTTACATGATTTAAATGGCACGTCACTACACTCAAGTTTTTAGTTACATTGATTACTTACTGAGTTGGCATACTCACGTTACTCCTTGCACCTCTGTGTGCAGATCTAGGTACCGGACCATCCCAGTAGTTTATTTCCGGACGAGTTTGGAGTTGTTCGAGGATTGAGGTAGCTGCTCAGCGTCCCCAGCTCACCTCCTTTCGTTCCCTCATATTATAGTTTCTTTTGGTATTTGTACCTCAAACTTTTGTTGTAGCAAGTCACTGTTGTACATTGTATTTTCAGTCTTAGATGCTTATGACAATTGACTCCATGTTTTGGGGAAGTGTGTATTTGTTTATCTCTTTCTGATATTTTTAAGATCTGCTAAATTTTTGTGAAATTATGGGACATATTGATAATCTAAAATGGTTGGCTAGCCTAGTTGCATTATAGGCGCCATCACGGAAGGCTTAGGATTTGGGGTCGTGACACACATACTCTTCATCCGACATGTGCGCCATTCTAAAAGCAGTTAGAAATATGAAGTCCGGGGTTTCATACCCTCAGGACAAGATTTATAGCAATTACTTACCTCTACCGGGCCACAACACTAATCTGCGATGCTCTTACCCCTCAAATAAAGCCAAAGCATCTCGGAAACAGACTGAGACAATACATGCGATCACTACATCGGAGGCCATAGCATCTGGCCTGGCTGGAAATGCATACATACGGACCTGACCTCCACCTGTTCGACCTCCCCCTCTAGAGCGGCCTCTAGTTGACTGACTACCACCCCTGGCTGCCTGGGTGTGTGGTGAATTAACTGGGGCTGAAGTCGAGGGCTGGCCCCTCTGCTGAGAAGAACCATCGAGACGACGGGGACACTGCCTCCACATGTTCCCAAACTCTCCACACTCAAAACAACTCCCTCGAGCTGGAGGCGGGGACTGATAGAAAAACCTGGCACCAGAATTTCCACTGGAAGACTCATGCATAGAAGAACTATGAACTGGCGGTGCTCGAGCTGCACTCTGAGCTGGGAGGGAGGGCAACGAATGAAGTACGGCCTGTCTGAGAACCTCGGGGACCATGCCCCGAAGATGCACCACTATAAGCTGGGTGGACTGACTGAGGAGGCCTGAATGAACGGCCTCTACCATGCTGAAACTGCCCCCTGTAAGGAGTACCACTAGAACTGCGTCATCCACGAGGCCTCTTGGCCTCCCTCTCCTCCCGCTCCTGGCGGTGAACCGACTCGATATCACGAGCAATATCAATAACCTGCTCGAATGTAGCATCTGGTACTCTCCCCCACATCATAAATAGGCGGAGCTGGTAAGTGAGGCCATCCACGAACCTTCTAACCCTCTCCCTATCAGTAGGGACAAACTCGGTAGCATGACGAGCCAATTTCGAGAACCGCATCTCATATTGCATCACTGATAGCTCCCCCTAGCGCAGCTGCTCAAAAAGCCTACGTTGCTCCTCCCTGTGAGACTAAGGTACATACTTCTCCAAGAAGACAGTGGAGAACTGCTGTCAGGTGAGAGGTGCGGAACCAGCAGGCCTACGCCTCTCAAAAGACTCCCACCAAGTGAAAGCAGCACCAGAAAACTGAAATGTAGCCAATGAGACCCTACTGGTCTCCAAAATACCAACAGTACGCAGCATCCTCTGACACTTATCCGGAAAACCCTGAGCGTCCTCGCCCTCAGAACCACTGAAAGTCGGAGGTTGTAGTATACTAAACCTCTCTAGTCTATGTTGCTCATCCTCTGGCATCGTCGAAACAACGAAATCCCGAACTGGAGCAACCTGCTGGGCTGGAACCGCCCCCGTTGTCTGCTAGCCTTGAGTAGCTTGCTCAGGTGTCCGGGAAACTGAAGTCTGACTACCTCCCCCGTCCTGGGAAGTAGTGGAAACTGCCTGAGAAAGGGTGGTACACACCATCAAGATCTAAGACAAGTTCTCCTGAACACCTGGAATAACAATAGGCATTGTCGGTTCTTGAGCATGTCCCGCTGGAGCATCTGCGGCGGGAATCTGATCCTGATTAGTAGGGGGATCAACTGGCACTGGCCTGGCTGCTGCACGGGCTGGCCCCCTACTTCTACCACGGCCTCGACCCCTCGATGGTCTAGCTGGTGGCTGATCATCCTGATCGGTAGCGCGAGCCCTCACCACCCGTGTGAGAAGGAAATAACAGAAGTTTAGATTTCCAGAAACAACAAAATGGAACGACAAAATTGAAGAAAAATGAGATTATTCCTAAGGGTTTCGCAGCCTCTCGAAGATAAGTATAGACGTCTTCGTACCGATCTGCAAGACTCTACTAAACCTGCTCATGATCGTTGAGTCCTATGTAACCTAGGCTCTTATACCAACTTGTCACGACCCTGTTTAACCAAAGAATTAGATCCCTTGACTAAAGCTATTTCTAGGATGAACTCGGGTTACTGATAATCAAGGAAATATATAAAAATGAATAATAGACAATATTGTAGAAAGATAGAAAAGCGAAGTCAATTATATTCGAGAATCAGATGCCTTTACAAGCTGTATTCCCCTCCCTTATATAGGAGATTCCTTGATATAACGTACAAATCTTGATATAGTTTCTCATTAATGACTAATTATGACATTAATGAGGCGTTACAAAGGATAACGGTAATTGGGGTATGGTTACATAACGTTCGAGTAATCAATTGTGGGTCCTTGAATCTGTTCGTAGCTTAGTCTAGATTCATTCTGACCGTGCCTCTCCCTTGTTTTTACCAGGTTGAGTTTACCGTGGTTGATAAACTTGAGGGTTTACTGAATCGTGCCTCTTTGTTTTGTACCTCTTCAAAGAATCACATCCAGTTGTCGTGTTTTCCTATGTCCACGTCACTGGCTGAGTTGTCAAAAGTTGGCTTATGTGTGAAACTCTTTTTTTTACCAATACAGATAGTCCCCCCACTTACCATATATTTAACGATTAATATTTGGTAAGTGGATATTCATTTATGGCGGGAATATTTTGCCGCCGCTTTTCCTCGAATCATTGTATCCTTCTCTACACTATAGGCGTCGTTTGTCACTTCCATTTAATGCTCATATCATGTGTCCCTTTCAGATTGGTTCTGCATTTACTCGGCACCTTTTAGGGCTTTTGGCGGCTGTGCCAGTCCCAAAGTGACATCTTCAATTATGACTTTTCATCATTATTTTTCTTTTTTTCCATGTTTGACGGTCGTACTCAAGTATTAATACCTTTCTTCTTGTCTTTGCTTTCACGAAACACTTTTCTAACTTTGTCTTTTGTAAAGAATTTTCTTCATGCCTTTGTAAACATGTCTTCTTCAAACCAACCTTAGGGAGTAATAGATATTAAAAATTTAACGTCATCTTCTGCTCCGACTAGGAGTCGGAGGGGTGGTAGACTTAGAAGTTTAGGATCCACTCCTTCGAGGGGCTCCTCTTCTTCTCAAATAGTTCCTTCTCCTTTCACTAGATCTCTAGTTTGTCCGAGGTTTAGGGTTTCTCAGTATTTGTCTAGAGGTAGAGGTGAACGCCTTCATGAACCTGGAGTTGATGAGATTGTCCCTGCTAAGTTTGTTTTTGCTAGAGATAGTCAAGTTCTTGTAGACCAATCTTCTTCCCTTGAAAGTGTCGAAAGGTATCCCACCCTTATAACTTGAGGCTCAAATTTCCCTTGTTCGTAGGGAGTGGTTTTGGATGCCTGATTTCCCTATCTATATTCCGAATAGTAATCAAAGAATAATGTCTTACAAGATGTTATTGTCACACCCCGAACTTGGGGAGGCGTGGCTTGCACCCGGTGCCGCATTGGCCCGAGCGAACCACTCTGTAACTCATTTATTTTCTTTGTGACTATCATTGGCCAACATGGCCAGAACTCGTAATGTACAACTTGTAAGTGGGCAACAGTGTATCAATAAGCTATCATTCGTAAAACATGAATACATATGGGCCGTTAAGGCCTCTGACATGCTGAACAAACTGAACCTCTGTCTACAAAGCCTCTAAGATTTACTGACATCAAATGGGTCAGGGTACCGACCTACCCATAAGTCTGTAGTAAAACTCTGACACGATGACACATAGACTTGGTTGCACTCTGAATGAAGTGGAGTCTTACCGATCCTTCGCTGAATGCCAATCTCGTCAACTATGAGGGCTCGTCAAACTGATTATCTATACCTACAGGCATGAATGCAGCCTCCCCAACAAAAGGACATCAGTACGAATAATGTACTGAGCATGTAAGGCAGAACATAAATGTAATAATAAGTCAACATTAATTATGACATGGAAGAAAAATGTAGTAAATGACTCAACCTGTAAGTCTGAATAACTTTGTAAATCATAAATCACTTTTATTAGCATGCATATGTGTATGAATGTCATGTCGTTCATACGTACATGTTTCATAACATCATCAGCCTCTGAGGGCATCCCATCATATCATATTGGCCACTATGGGCAAAATTATCATCATATACCAGCTGATCAAGTGGTGGTGCGTATATAACGCCATAACCTTCCCCATATCCCATATACATATATATACATACACATATACGCATATATAACGCCGTTTGGTATAAATAAATAAATACGTGTATATAACGCCGTTAGAACCATATTTTAGACACTGTGGGCAACATCATCATCATATACCAGCTGATCATGTGGTGGTGCGTATATAACGTCATAACCTTTTCCCATATCTCATATACATATATTTACATATATACACGTATATAATGCCATCTGGTCATGGGTCAATGCACATGTATAAAATGCATGACAAGTACGTAATAATCTCAATATTCCTTCCGTATAAACTTTTCCAACTGCGTATTAATCTGAGACCCATGAATGAAAAATAATAAAAATTCTCATGGGGAATCAAGAATATAGACACCCCTAATATCTCTATGAATAGAGTAATTTATAGAAACTATGTATTTGTTCATTTCTTCAGTATAAATTGGACCATGCCAAAAGAAAGAAGGGATAGCTTTAACATGCCTGAGTCGATTCTGTTGACAGTCCTCTAAAACACGTTAATTGCGACAAAACACGGAACAAGTCGTATGAAAAGCTTGGATCAATCCGCAAGGACAAAATTACTCAGATGAAAATTTTGGATGGGGAACTACTATTGATTTTCTTGTGGTTTTGTTCCAGTAGCCAAAATATGAAGTGTTTATAGGATGATTATGGACCCCAATAAGAGACAAGACATTGCAACAACAATAGATTCTTGGATAGTGAAAGCTTTCTTTGCAAACTTATGTAATTTCAACAATAGATTCTTGTATAGGAAAGCTTTGTCTGTAAGCTTTGGATAGTGAAAGCTTTTCTTTGCAAACTTATGTAATTTCAACAATAGATTATTGTATAGGAAAGCTTTGTCCGTAAGCTTTGGATAGTGAAAGCTTTTCTTTGCAAACTTTAGTATAATAATACTTGTGGCCACTTATTCTCCTAAAAATATGCCACATAGCATATATAATTGAAGAGTCATCCTTGGGCTTTATGTGGCTGCCACATAATGTTCAAGGTTCAAGAGTTATCCAAAATCTCAATTAATTACCAATTTCTTAATTAACTTGGTAATTTCCCACTAATCCAATAATTAACCAATTATCCACATAATTAAGAATTATTTCAAATTACTTAAAATACTACTCGCCTTTAACACACTTTATACACCTTACTATCAAGGCCATGTGGTATCTTGTATGGAACTAATACATAAATACCGAGTATTTTAGCTCGGACCGTATTTTATCCCAACATGTCAAACTTGGATGAAAATTCATTTTCTTTGACTTGATTCCTCTCTCACCTTCATGAATTTACTCACCACTTATTTGAAATAGCATAATTCTTATAATCTCCAAATAATATTTTCCTTGGGCTGATGTCAATTACCTTATGATAAATTTAACGTACAATACTACAGGGTGCAACATCGTTGTAATTTAGTACTGCGAAGCGTAACATCATCGCAATATAATACTGCGGGACGTAATATCGATGTAATATTGTGGGGCATAACATCATTCTCCCCTTTGGAACATTCGTCCTCGAATGTTGACTGATGCTCTTATTATTTTCATAACTTATAGCTCTTTTGAATCCTAAATACTCTCCTTGCCATTTAGGTAGTCGTGCTGTGAATAAATCCAAAGGCTAGGGCATCCCCCTTTAGGCCCTAGCCTTCATTGTTGATCTGCATGCTTTCATTGATAACTTGAAACTTATTGCATAATACATTTCTACTAGGGCTTATGCTGCATCGAGGAATATTTGAAGTGATTTTACTAATCCACTAAGGGGCGATACTGTACTTCAATAATCGTATTTTATAGCATCCCAATGTGATTCACCTTACGTGGGTATTTTTAGCCCTTTATAATTCATGCAATCCTCTTTGAGTCATTACTCAATCGAAGGCCCAAACGTCATCTTTTATCTATCAAAATTACACCCTCATTCTATTACCAGGGTGGCATCCTAAATGCTATTAGTCTTAGACTCCTTTGAGTTCATTCAGGCTATAGTGAGCTTTGTATAATTTAGAGAAACCATCTGCTTTTCTTGTTTTCATAGACTTAATCATGAGGACTTATCCATTTTTGTTACCTTCTCACTCGCCCTTTCTTATCCTTACTCTTGTCTTACAGAACCTTTTCGCTTCACCATACAATGGCTTGCGACCTACAAAACTCTATTTATATTATTTATAACCTTTCAACTTGCTTGCATCACAGATTTCCTTATTTCATTTTGGGACATCAAGTGAGACATCACATCGTCTCTAACACTTCTTTACTGCCTTAATTAGCCTCCTCGATACCTAGAAACCATAGGCTATGAGATATTCCAGTGACTATGCCGCTATCATTCCTGGATATTGAATCCCAGCACTTCTAGCCTTCTATCCAAGGTATGGACTATTCACATATGCCTTTGAGTATCTCGTACGTTGTTCACCTTTACCGTACTTACCTTAAAATCTCACATCGTATCTTCCATCTCTTTCGTGACCTCTCTTCCACATAGGTATAATTCACGTCCATAACTTGAAGCTCTATTATAATACTCGCACTTCTGGTACATACACAATCCGGTGGGAGCTTCGTACTGACTTCTTATGGGGCTGGTACTTCTTCTAACTGGCTTTATTGTAGAGACACTATAGATTATGATTGTTGTGTTATGTCTCTTGAACATCTGATATTAAGAGCGGTTCTGTCATATTCTCTAGCACAACTTCTATAATTTTTCTAGGTCCAATAATCAGACTCCTGATTTACTTAGGTGGTGCAATTCTTTAGTTTCCCTTTCTTTCTAATCAACCTTTATGTAGGCTTAAGCTATCTTCTGATCTGCGGCTCCTGGTATTAGTTATTACTTTAGCCTTTCATAGGCGCTGAGGGATATTCCTGATAAAATCCTTTAACAATTCAATCCTTCGTCTATGACCTGGGCTCAATTCTTTCTTTTAACGTATACCAGAATTTCTACGGTTGTATATGTTGCAGGTATAAAACTTCAAACTCTTAAGTGCGTTCATAATGTCACTGGCTCGGGATCATTGATCGAATAATTCCTTCTTAGCTTTCTTTAACGTAAGCTATTATTCTTCCTGGTCTTTCTGTCCCCTTGTTGCGTGCATACTTAGCTTACCTTAGTTCCTACATATACCAGAGTTTTCATGCAACTCATATGATCTCGAATGTTACTTTTAATTTTACTTTCCGTTCATTGGCCACGGTAGGTGCCACTTCCTTTGGAGTACTTACAATGTTGTTGTGAGACTGTTGTTACACGAGCATTTCCTCTTTAGGTCGTTGTGCTTAGGTTGAAGCCTTCTTCCTTATTTCCACAGCTAGTCTTTCATTGTAGTACTTAAGGATAACCCTTGACTCTTGTAAATCTGTGAGCTTATTACGGACCTTTTCGATGTCCTTCCTTACCTATAATTATTCTTAGTCACTTACCTCCATGCCCTTATGCTTGTAGGGCTGCTTCTGACTGATAATTTTTTACTGTCTTCCAAGTGGCGCTCTCTTTTACTTTCGTAATACTTATACGGTACCTTTAACTATCCCAACTCCTATCTGAATATTTCTCAAGGGTCAGATGTCATAACTGCAAGGAATAATTCCCAAGGTTGGGGTTCCCTATGTTTATCTTGCACGATCTGTTGATTTGTCTGCAACCACTTGTCTGGCCATAACTAAGATCCTCTTCAATCAACTATTAACTACTCGTTGGCTCATTCTTATATCATTACTCCGCGTAATCTTTTTGGGGTTATTTCCTTTGTCTTAACTTACATCTTGCACTGGCTCCTAACTTTCAATAACATCCCGGGCATAAACCTTTGCTTCCTTTCCTTGACATCATGCTTGCATAATGTTCTGGAATCGTAGCATATTTGTAGGATTTATATAAGTACCATCTCATTCCTCTTCCATTTATCACATTCTTCCTTTACAATTTCGTAGTCACTAGAACCACTTAATTCTGGCTTAATGCCACATTACTCCATATTCCCCCCTCCAGGGATGTACTAAAAACTTAAGCCATGAGGATATACCTATATATATTTTTCCTCTTCATATTTGGCGTCGTTTC
Source organism: Nicotiana knightiana (assembly GCA_005239525.1). Classification (NCBI taxonomy): domain Eukaryota; kingdom Viridiplantae; phylum Streptophyta; class Magnoliopsida; order Solanales; family Solanaceae; genus Nicotiana; species Nicotiana knightiana. The sequence continues at coordinate 265,586 of ML432644.1, forward strand.
ACAACATAAATGATCCTTACTTGCCTTGCGGCAATTCTTCTGTACCAAGGATGACAAATCCCCTTACTCTCGAGGGTGACACTTAGCATAATTGGCACATACAGTCTCTTAAGCTTAACTTTGCTCACATTGCTTGCTCTAGGGAAGCGTCTCCCTGATTGACTATTCTCAGAATTCATCATGAATCTTCTTTTGTGGTCCGTCCTATTATTTCCGGAATGTGATCTAAAATTCTCATGATGCTGAACTACTACCAAATCACTCAGTCCCTGATTCATTTTTGGTTTCTCTTGTTTGCCAGTCCATACTGATTTCTGTTACTCTAGGGATTAACTCTCCCCTCTGGTAGTCGCGTTGGAGTTACAAACTTATTTCTTGAAATGAGGATATATACTTATGGCCTATACTCTTTCGTTGTCTTAAGGCCTGTCACCTCTCGTCTTTTCATTCACTTGACTAGACTGTGTAATACTGTCATTTCTTCTTCTTCTTCTTTTTTTCTACCGTCTTTATCTATGTATCATACCTTATTCATAATGCTTCCTTATCTCTCTTCTCATTACTTTGCTAATATTTCTGCATACCCCCTTTCTTGTGAAAACTTCAACACGACAGTCTTTCGCTTTTAGCTCTCCTTGCTTCATTCATCGGCTCTCTGGGTTGCTAAACATCCTCGCTTTACTAGGGATGAGAGCCATACTTAAGGTAATATTTATCTCATCCAGGCTTTCAGTGCCTATCTTCTGAATTCTAGTATTCACATCTAATCGTAATATTCTAGAGTGCACCATCTGGGTGTCTCACAAGAAGATCTATTGGCACATTTGTAATACCCTTCGGAAATGTCAACTGACGCAAACAATTCACCTATCATATCTTCTTATACTACTTCTGATAACCCCCATAGGGAATATCTATAATGGGTGCGACCAATTGTATATACCTCTATTACTATTGAATATAACTCAAAAAGCTTACATTCCTCTACCTGAATTATAAACACTGTTAACCTTTGTTGACTAGGCGCCTCATACCCTTCTTTATATTGCTTCTTTTGCTTGTTGAAACTTGTATTCATCTTCTTAATCTCTCATTTTCTTTCATCATAAAGGTGGATAGGCATTCTTTCCTTACTTCTTATCAAGAGGCTTACACCTTTCAGTACGCACATGATCTGCTGAAGATCTCACATTTACTTTCATAAGCATGATACAAAGTCAAGTTCCTCTAATTCAAAACTTCCACAGCTATATCACTTATCGATCATCTTTCTGAACGTAGGCATTGTCTTATTACGAATAAAAATAAAAGTCCGGGACTTGAATTCTTATAAGTGAGCTCTACCACACGATCTAGCGTAAGAAGAAAGAGTGATAGTCTTAAATGCCTTGTAGCCTCCTGCTTATAAGTGAGGTGCACCACATACCCATAAACAAGACTCTACTAGACACGGCTTGTAGACTCCCTAGGACAGAACTGCTCTGATACCACTTTGTCATGCCCCGAACTTGGGGAGGCATTGCTGGAACCCGGTGCCACATTGGCCCGAGCGAACCACTCTGTAACTCATTTATTTTCTTTGTGACTATCATGGACCAACATGGCCAGAACTCATAATGTACAACTTGTAAGTGAGCAACACTGTATCAATAAACTATCGTTCATAAAACATGAATACATATGGGCCGTTAAGTCCTCTGATATACTATACAAACTGAACCTCTATCCACAAAGCCTCTAAGATTTACTGACATCAAATGGGACAGGGTACCGACCTACCCATAAGTCTGTAGTAAAACTCTAACACGATGACACATAGACTTGGTTGCACTCCGAATGAAGTGGACTCTTACCGATCCTTCGCTGAATGCCAATCTCGTCTACTATGAGGGCTCGTCCGACTGATTATCTATACCTGCAGGCATAAATTCAGCATCCCCAACAAAAGGACGTCAGTACGAATAATATACTAAGTATGTAAGGTAGAACATAAATGTAATAATAAGTCAACATTAATTAATGACATGGAAGAAACATGGAGTAAATGACTCAACCTGTAGGTCTGAATAACTTTGTAAATCATAAATCACTTATAGCAGCATGCATATGCGTATGAATGTCATGTCGTGCATAGGTACATGTTTCATAACATCATCAGCCTCTGAGGGCATCCCATCATATCATATTGGCCACTATGGGCAAAATTATCATCGTATACCAGCTTATCAGGTGGTGGTGCGTATATAACGCCATAACCTTTCCCATATCCCATATAGATATATATACATACATATATACCATATATAATGATGTTTGAGTATACATACATATATACGCGTATATAACGCCGTTTGAACCATATTTCAGCCACTGTGGGCAACATCATCATCATATACCAGCTGATCAGGTGGTGGTACGTATATAACGCCATAACCTTTCCCATATCCCATATACATATATTTACATATATACACGTATATAACGCCATCTGGTCATGGGTCAATGCACATGTATGAAATGCATGACAAGTACGTAATAATCTCAATATTCCTTCCGTATAAACTTTTCCAACTGCGTATTATTCTGAGACCCATGAACAGAAAATAATAAAAATTCTCATAAGGAATCAAGAATATAGACACCCCTATTATTTCTATGAATAGAGTAATTTATAAAAACTATGTATTTGTTCATTTCTTCAGTATAAATTTGGACCATGCCAAAAGAAAGAAGGGATATCCTTAACATACCTGAGTCGATTCTGTTGACAGTCCTCTAACACGAGTTAATTGCGACAAAACACGGAACAAGTCGTATGAAAAGCTTGAATCAATCCGCAAGGACAAAATTAGTCAGATGAAAATTTTGGATGGGGAACTACTATTGATTTTATTGTGGTTTGGTTCCAGTAGCAAAAATATGAAGTGTTTATAGGATGATTATGGACCCCAATAAGAGACAAGACATTGCAACAACAATAGATTCTTGGATAGTGAAAGCTTTGTCCGTAAGCTTTGGATAGTGAAAGATTTCTTTGCAAACTTATGTAATTCAACAATAGATTCTTGTATAGGAAAGCTTTGTCCTAAGATTTTTCCATAAGATTTGGATAGTGAAAGCTTTTCTTTGCAAACTTATGTAATTTCAACAATAGATTATTGTATAGGAAAGCTTTGGATAGTGAAAGCTTTTCTTTGCAAACTTTAGTATAATAATACTTATGGCCACTTATTCTCCTAAATATATGCCACATAGCATATATAATTGAAGAGTCATCCTTGGGCTTTATGTTGCTTCCACATAATGTTCATGTTTCAAGAGTTATCCAAAATCTTAATTAATTACCAATTTCCTAATTAACTTGGTAAATTCCCACTAATCCAATAATTAACCAATTATCCACATAATTAAGAATTATCTCAAATTACTTAAAATACTACTCGCCTTTAACACACTTTATACACCTTACTATCATGGCCATGTGGTATCTTGTATGGAACTAGTACATAAATACCGAGTATTTTAGCTCGGGCCGTATTTTATTCCAACATGTCAAACTTGGATGAAAATTCATTTTCTTTGACTTGATTCCTCTCTCACCTTCACGAATTTACTCACCACTTGTTTGAAATAGTATAATTCTTATAATCTCCAAATAATTTTTTCCTTGGACTGATGTCAATTACCTTATGACAAATTTAACGTACAACACTACAGGGTGCAACATCATCGTAATTTAATACTGCGAAGTGTAACATCATCGTAATATAATACTACGAGACGTAATATTGATGTAATATTGTGGGGCATAATAGGGATATTCTTTTGTTTATACATACCCTTTCACTCTAGGGTTTAAACGCCCCATTGACCCAGTCATAATTGAATTATGCCATTTTTTCAATATCTTCTTAGGACAAGTTGGTCCGCTTGTGTGGCGAGTTGTCGCATGTCTTAGGAGTTTGTCTTCTTTAGCCTCGGTTCCTTTTAATTTCAATCACCTTATTCATCTCTACTCTCCTACCTTATTTTGTGAAGGGGTTTTTACTCTGACTGCTACAAGCAAAAGAGTGTTGGTAACCCCTGGAGATGATAAGGATAGGGGTTGGTACCTCCGGTATGTTGTTGTACCCACTGTTGGTTTAGTGGGTGAAGAAAATCTTCCCTTCCCTGAGAAGTGGAATCGTGGACGTGAGTATGCTTTAGCTCACATTTATTTACTTTTCCTCGCTTTGACTTGAGATGTTTTATTAACACCGTATTTGTTTCTTCTTCTCTAAGCAATCATGTATACTGTTGAGAATGTCTCCGGTATCCGTGATTGGGTAGAAAAATTGTTGTCCGTTGCTCCTGGGAGGTATGGTTGGCATGTGAAGACCCACGGTAAGTGAAGCTCTCCTTCTTGCTTTTTTCCTTACTTGAGTCTCTTCTTTCTTTGTCATTTAATTTGTTCCCTTTTAATAAGGTTCTCCGCTCGTGGGGTGTCTGCTTCATCTATCGCGAAGATGTCTTTGGCTCAAGCCCAAGAAATTATTGTTGGTTCATCTTCCTCGAAGAGGAAGATTTGTGAGTCTCTTTCCATATAAGAAGAAGAAGAAGAAGGTGCTTTAACATAGGCCACAGTGAAGGCGGGTGGTATCAGATGATGAGCTTACGCCCTTGACCTTGCCTTCCGTGTATGTGGTTGAGCCCTCTATCCTTGATGATGTTTCACATTCCCCTATTTATGAAGGTGTTGACCTTGCTCCTGACGATGTCCCTTTGGTTGCTGTCTTTCTTGCTTCTTTGAGAGAAGCTGTCTTCTGTTCCATTGGCTATTTCAGCTTCTGATGTTACTTTGCCCGTAGCTTCATCGACTCTTTTAAAGAAAATGGGTAAGCCCGAAGTGTGGCTCAAGCCTTTGATAGGTCCCTCTGAGAAAGCCAAGCTAGCGAGCAACAGTTCTCTTACATGGGCCAATGAGGTCATGCATACTTCTTTGAAGGTATGATGCAAGTTATCCTAAATCGGTCATGATGGCACTTATCGTGGAACTAGGCTAGCCAATAATCTCATAATTACAGTTTCTTTCCAAATCCCAACCTTTTTCAAGCATTTCATATAGTATATAGAATTTGCTAAATCCATTAGGAAAATAAACAGTTAAACGGTCCAACCATCCCCAAAACCAGAAGTCAACATGTCATGAGCATCTAAGAATACTCCAAAAGGTATACTATTATAATACAAAACCTCCAAACAAAAAACTAGATAGAATCATAAGAAGGGAAAACTTAGATGTTGCGGATGCTGAACAACTACCTTTATATCCCGAAACTCCATGCGGCCAACTCAGTAGTAATGAAAATAAATCAAGTGTAAGCGGCAAGAAACACATAAAATCAATATCATCAGTTCACAGTATGCACAGCCTTTCTTTCGAACAGTATATACATAAATATATGAAATCAACATGCTTTAAAGGACAACTTTAGTAAAATCCTTTGATAAATGTGTTTTCCAACAATTTCTGAAATAAAAATAACTAAAGGATTAAGTATAAAATGATATAAAATCATAAGTAGCCCCTCGGTAAAAACATGAATCATAAATCGCCCCTCGGGCAAAACATCACTCAGCACCTCACAGCCACTCAGTATCATCCCCTCGGGCAACCTCACTGTAACTCATGCCTCCCAATCACTCGTCACTCGGCACTCGGCACTCGCACTCAGTAGGTACCTGTGCTCACTAGGGGTGTGTACAGACTCCGGAGGGGCTCCTTCAGCCCAAGCGCAAATATCAAGCCACCTCGTGGCGTATCATATCCTCACAAATCAGGCCCTCGGCCTCACTCAGTCAGAACCTCTCAAAAGTCCTCGGGCGTATCAGTAAAATGGCGCACTCGGCCCAAAACATCATTTTATATCTTAAAATAGTGTAAACAAGGCTGAGTTTCGAAAATAGTTAAGCACAATATGTATGAGTGAAATCATAAATCAACAGTGAGGAAATAGCAGTAAAAATCCCCCAAGAGGTCCAAACAAGTCGGCACGAGGCCCCAGACATGCTTATAGCCCAAATATAGCAATAGACTTTAGAACACAATTTAATGTATGATTTAGAGTAAAATACGCAACTCAATAGTTGTCGCGGAGAGGACCAAGTCCAATCCAAAAATCAGTGCGCGCCACATACTCGTCATCCAACATGTCCACCATTCTAAAAACAGTTAGAAATATGAAGTCCGGGGTTTCATACCCTCAAGACAAGATTTATAGCCATTACTTACCTCAATCGTGGCACAATACTAATCTGCGATGCACTTACCCCTCAAATTGGCTCCCGATTGCTCCGAATCTAACATAAATTAGTTTAACATCATCAATATATGCTAAAGAAACAAAGCCCAATCGAAAACAATCAATTTATACAAAGTTCTCGAAATTCGGCCAAACTCAAGCCCCGAGCCCACGTCTCGAAATTTGATAAAATTTACATCACTAGAATCCTCGTCCTCCCACGATTATATACATACCAAAAACACTAAAATAGGACCACAATTGCCCATTCAAATCCTCAAAAGAAATTCCAATTTCCATGCACTTATCTTCCCCAAATTTTGGGTTTAATTTCAATAATTTTCCGGTTTAATTACTTAAAAAACGATATAGAAACGAGTTATGGAGTTCAAAACCTTACCTCCAAGGGATTCCCTTCGATTTCCTCTTCAAACACTCTCAAGGATCTCTCAACTCGTACAATAATGGAGGAAAAATGAACTAATCTCGCAAAAATGGCCTTTTAAAACATTCTGCCCAGCACTACACATTAACTCACTGCAATCACGGGACCACCCACGCGATCGCAAAGAACAAACTAACTGCCTCCAAATTTTACCCATTGCGATCGCACCATTTCCCCACGCGATCGCGAATCTTCGACTCCCTGACCTATGAGATCGCGTATCCATTCATGCGGTCCCGAAGAGCAACTGCAACAACCTCACGCGCCCCTTTTTCTTCTACATAATCGCACAATACACCACGCGACCGTACTGCTCTTGCTGCCCAACCTATGCGATCACAAACCTCCTTACGCGATCGCATAGAACAAATTTCCTGCCCCAAATATTTACTCTACAAGATCGTGAATGAATCCACGCGATCGTAGTGAACAATCCACTGCTGCTAAAACACTAGAAAATCAGCAATCTCCCAAAGACCAAAAGTGCTTGTTTGAGCATCCGAAAGACACCCGAGGTGCCCGGGTCCTCAACCGATCCAACCAACACATCCCATAACATCATTCAAACTTAGTCGAGCCTTCAAAACACCAAAAACAACGCAAAAACACCAAAATTACATCAAATTCTAGCCTATGAACTTTGAAACTTCTAAATTTCGCCAATGATGCCGAAACCAACCAAAACACATACGATTGACCTAAAAGTTTTCACATATATCCAAAATGAAATTATGAACCTTCCCCAACTTCCGAAATTCCAATCCGACCCCAATAGCCTATTTTCCACTGCCGACCGAAAATCGCCAAAAACTAACTTTCGCCAATTCAAGCCTAATTCTACAACGGACATTAAAACTTCATTCTGAATACACTCCTAAGTCCCAAATCACCTAACGAAGCTATCCGAGCCATAAAATCCGCATTCCGAGGTTGTTACCAATAAGTCAACTCCCAGTTGACTTTTTCAACTATTAAGTTAATTTAAGAGACTAAGTGTCTCAATTCTCACCACGACCACTCCGAACCCAAACCAACCAACCCAACACATCATAAATAGGATAAAAACATATGATAAAGCAGAAACGGGGGAAATGGGGGCTAATCTCATGGAATGACCAGCCGGGTCGTTACAGTTGGCTTTTGAGTGGAACAATTGAAATAATGAGAAAGGTGCATTGTTTTGAAAAAAAAAAGAAAAAAATAGTGAAAAAAGTTGATAATAGTGTATTGTATGAAAAATAAGTCTTGATGATGGTGTCTAATGATATACTTGTGCTTAAAGAATATGGGGTAATATAAATTGAAGTGAAGGTGGAATGTTTGGTTTGACATAAGTATGGGTTGTGTATTAGAGTATAAGTATGAAAGTGCTTAAGGGAGGTGTAGTCACTCATATCCAAATGTATCCAACCCGACCCGCAACCTACATTACAACCAATGAAAGTCATACTTGATCTTAGACTGAATGAACTCGATTAATAGAGTACTACACTACGGGCAAGCCTATGGTCCATCATTTGTGGCATATGAATGTTATTTCTGAGAGCGAGTGAATTTTGTCTATCTTGAGTTCCTATGTTCCTAATAGTTCATTGTGTGTGGAACTAAGCTCTTTGATTAAGTGAGGGCACGTGATTCATAAAGGAAAGGTAATGTCATTGACTTCCATATTAGAGTAAGTAAGTGAATTGTGAATAAGGCATGGTATTTGTGAGTCAAATTTGGAGGCGAGGATATCACACCATTATGCTTAAACTATTTTAAAGATTATTGGTATAATGAGTTAAGAGAATTGCTTAACAGGTTGTGTCTATAAGTGTAGTTTGATTGCTCGAGGACGAGCAATGTTTAAGTGTGGGGTATTGATGTGTGTCTATAATTCATGGTTTAGCACATTATTCGTCTTGCATGTTATACACTTTAATGATAAATTACACTTTATTTGTGCGTAATGAAGTCTATTTTATGTGTAGGTGAATTAGAGACGAAAGTAAAGTAAAAAGGGATACTTAAAAGTCGAAAGCGTGCTCGGGAGCAGTTGAAAAGGAGAAGCCATGCCTAGAGCAGGCCTTATATCTGGCGACGCCAAGCTTGAATCTGGCTAGAGACCTAGCGAGGCGAGATCAAACGCCAGCTTGACCAGGCCTTATACCTGGCGACGCCAGGCCAGGGGCGGGGTCCACCAGGCGTTAGGCCTCGCGAGGCCAGGGTTGTCCATGTTTTTCTTTCCTTACAAAGTTATTCTAAGAAAGTATGTATGATCCATGAGTCCTACTGAAGTTCATATTGATTGTATGATTTCCATAATATTAATCAAAGGTGCAACTACCTTACGTCACTCTGAAAGGTTTAGAGCATTATTCCATGAGTCCAACATGCATTATATATAGTATCTATTTTACTCTATCGAGCCGCGCTATAGTCGGCCAGGTACGACACCTATTGTGCAACCACAGATCAGTTGGGTTTATCGAGCTCCACATGGTCGGGTACGATTCTACCGAGCCTTATGATGGCCGGGTATGTTTTTACCGAGTCCTCTTCGAGGCCGGGTACGATATCTCAAAGGCACTCAGATGCTATAGGTTGTATCTCCTACATCTCTCTTTACATTATTGCTCTTATTTATGCTTTTCTGCCTTACATACTTAGTACTTTATTCGTACTGACGTCTCTTTTGCCTGGGGACACTGCGTTTTATGCCTGTAGGTCCCGATAGACAGGTTGGTAGTCCTCCTAGTAGGCTATCATCTCAGTGGAAGGTGTTGCTACACTACACTTGCTCTGGAGTTGCCTATTTGGTCAGTATGATTGGGACATGTTTTGACTGGTATGGCGGGGCCCTGTTCGGAACTTTATAGTTTTATGTACTCTTAGAGTCTTATAGATAAATTTCAGGTATATGGATACTTTTATGGCCTTGTCGACCTATGTTTTGTGTTTACAAATGATCATGTTAGCCTTATAGGCCCGTATGTCACATGTATAAGTTTCTATATCATGTTAGGTCGCCCTATGCCTAGCATTCCCTTATGTTATATTTTGGTTATGTCATGATGACCATTTTTGCAAATTTACCCTTATAGTACGATAAGAAAGATATGCTATGTTGGTACTCGGTTGAGTAAAGTACTGGGTGCCCATCGTAGCCCTCCGGTTTGGGTCGTGGCAGGAAAATGATGTCATATCATACGTACCCGTCCTTGAAGAGTACTTGGTCATACCAAGCCTTAATAGGACCCGATAATATCTTATGTCATATCATAGCGTACACGGCCTCAAAGAGGACTCGATCACATCCGTCCACAAAGAGCTCGGTAATACCCAACTGATCAGTGGTTGTACAATCATACCATATCCGGTCAACTGTAGCATGACTCGGAAGAGTAAAATAGATACATATGTAAGTGTAATGAAAGACTGACCACAAGCGATATCATGAATTCGGAATAATTCTATCGGAAGGAAATACAAAACAACATGATCAATATTATTTTCAGGGAAGACTTAGGATGATTCAATCTTGCGATATGAAGATTATTTCAAAGGGAATATTTACCTCAAATCATGCCAAGAAAGAAAGTAGTCTTATATACCTTGTTTATGAAGCTAATTACGTTCCACGGATCCTTGCACGTCCTACGGGCGATTATCTACATCCTACGAATGATTAGAATGAAAATTGAATCAATAATTATAGGTAGCCTTCACTTAGACAATTTGTCAAACACCTTGAGTACATAGAACTCTCAAGTTCCTTAACAATTAACATCAACACCACATCATCTCCCTACTTATCTTTCTTATCATTTTAGCAAAGCAACCAACCAAATCAAGAAATTTAACACCAAGATACAGTTTGAAACGAGCAACTCACAACAGACAAATAAATTCCAAGTTCCTCGAAGAATTTGCTTTACAACCTCTTAGTAATAACACTCCTACAACTTGTATAAACATAAGAACAAGAAGGAGAATATGGAACTTACATCCAATCACAATAATCCCTCCAAGATCACTTCACCTACAAGGAGTCTCCAAAATCGGCACATCAAAGAGAAAAGTGATAAGACGGTGACCACGGGATTCTTCACGTTAGATTTACTTAGTTTGCCTTTGATTTTTGCCATGGACTATATGATAACTCTTAGAGAGGGTTTGGGAGTGTTTTTCGGGTCAGGAAATAGTGACAAATACGAATAAAAATGGGTTGTAGGCATTTGATATATATCTTAAATATTTCCACAATTCAAAGTGGGTTCCACAGGGAGCTGCTTGCGCAGTCTTGAGAAAATAAAAATATCTCTCTACTCTGATGTTGTATTGAAAAACAGTTTAAGGCGGTGGAGCCTAGACTCGTAGAGCTTCAATCCGATGAGTGGATCACCCTATAACTCCAAGTATATTGAGAGAAAAGGTCACTGAAATTAGACCCGAAAATTTGTAAGATTATGAATGTATCTTGCGGCAACTTTTGCAAATTTTTGTTTTACAACTTGCTTGACTTTAAAGCTTAACATACGACTATTGTACAATTAAAACACCTTATAACAATACCTTATTATAATATTAAGAAGTATTATTCTTACACCAAAAGTACGGAAAATGCAATCTATTTCCCTTTGGTAAAATTCGTCGAAAAGTATTTTCTTTGATTTTTATAACCCAAAATTCTTATGAAAATTACTTATTACCTCAATAACCTCTCTTGACCTTTTGGATGGATCTTAAGATCTTCGGGTGTACATTAGTTAACTAATGACACAATTAACGTCAAAAGCATGGGGTGTAACAGCTTATTGTATGTGCGCCATGTTGAACTAGTAAAGGAATCATTATGATACAAGTTCCTACATGCCTTTTTAGGTGTACAAGACAAGGCATGAAAAATTGAATAGCATATTGTACATGCCTCATGTTGAACTACCTCCACTTTCTCTCTTGATAAGTAGACAGAAATATTTTTTTAAGTTATTCATTTAACCAAGCCTTTCCAAAATGCCACTTACATTTAATAATGGTTTAAGAATAGGCAAAAGAGTGAAGGTAGATCAAAAGATCCACATGGCACAGGTCAGAACACAATTGATCCTTTTCTTGAAAAATCATGCTAGGTAGCTATACTGATATGGTGGATGATAATAGGTATGGTGTTGTACGTCCCTTAGAAAATAAACCTATCAGCATACATGTAGAACTAAATATTGCAGGGCACATTATTTGGGGGCGTATTTTACAAAGCCTGAAGGTGTGCGAACTTGGGTTGAAATCTACAGTGGGTTCCCTTGTACTCAAAAAGGTACGATTATGAGGTATTATGTCATTGGCATGGGCTAGCTATACCACAAGAATTTTCCGCGATGTTCCAAACTTCCACACACATAGACGAACCAGAATTTAGTCGACACTTGATGAAGAAGACCTTAGAGAAGAAAAACGCACTAGATGTTCATCATGCACTAGATGATCTTAACTACCTCCAAGGGGCTAAGGTTCAACATTGGAATTTATTATAGAATGAAAAATTACATTAAGATCTTCATTATCATGCTTTCCCAACAGTTTTTGAGTGGGAGGTCCGACCAAAATATCTTCTACAGACAATGGACATCGGAGTGCCATATTGTTGTAGAAACCAAGTGAGTGGTCTTATTGATGATAGTGATGAAATACGAGAAATGTGTGATAATTGGGGGCTAGATTATGATTCCCTGGGTCCGGACAGATGCAAACAAGATAGTGAAAACGAAGACGAAGAAACTGAAAATGAAGATCCCGACGACAGTAACGATGAATCAGTGCCCGATAGTGTCGATAATGATGAACGGAAATTGTAGGGCCCCGAAAAAAAAAATTCACTATGTAATTTAAGGTTTTTTGGTGTCAAGGTAGGTAATACATTGTACTTCCGGAGTTTTGGATTAAGCGATGCGTTGAGGAGTTGAAATTTTTTCGTCGCAGCTAGACCAGGCTTTAGGTAGATAAAGCCTGGATAAAGCCAGGCCAGACCAGGCTTTAGCTAGATAAAGCATGGATAAAGCCAGGCCAGACCAGGCTTTAGGTAGATAAAGCCCGGGTAAAGCCAGGCCAGACCAGGCTTTAGGTAGATAAAGCCTGGATATAGCCAGGTCCGAAATGTTGGACTATCTATTTCTTCTATCTTTATAACCTGACCCCAGACCCATATAAAACCCATTCTCCCTCATTTTTAACGACCATATGATAATATAGAGAGAAGCAAGAGTGAGTTCTAGAGAGAGAAAGTCCCCAACTTCATCAAATTGATCCTCCTTCATCACTCAAGCTTGGAACTAATCAAGTAGGACACAAATTTCTTCACCATAAGAGGTAAGCTTCTACCCCATTACCCTTAATTCTCAGATTCTAGTTGAAATGAAACACACATAGGTTAGTTTTTGGAGATGGGGTTAAGAGTCTTGCATGCATGTATCAAATCTGCCATANATGAATTAGATTGAAGGTGCTAGAAGGTCCGGTGATTTGAGATAGATATTAGGGAAAAAATCCCGATTCGAGGTATGTACGGCTAACTTTAACCTTTGTAAAATCCTCTTGTTGGGTCCGAGCATACGGTATATGTACCTTGTTTGAAAATATGTGAATTGATTGTTCAAATGTGTTGAGACGTAAGATTCTATTCTCTGATTGGCCTAGTTGATTGCCATACTACCGTGCTATATGAGATTGTGAAAAGTGTTTTGATGTGCCTATCTAATTATGTGCAAAGCTCGTAAATGCTCGAGGGTATCAATATGAAAGTATGTGTTGATGAATGAAAGAATGTTAATGTTCCCAAGTGTGGGAATGTATATAATGGCCAAAAGTCGTGCGTGGAAAGTAATGAAAAAGGGTATTGTGAAATGATGTAAATGAGTTGAACCATTATGGAAACACCGTATACATGAATTACTGCTTGGTGAGAACTATGGTTCCATGAGCCCAAATAAACGAATTGTTGATATGAACTTGTGTTCCTTGAAATGATGATTCTTGTGATGTAATTGTTTGTGGTTGTTGTATGTATTTTGTAAGTATTTGGTATCATATGTTGGAAATGATTAAAAGTAGAAATGATTTCAAGTCGTAAGTTTATGCTTAAGTTATAAATGGCTATTTCACATGAATTATGTATATTGAAATCACGGGGTAACGCGTGGGATAGGAAAGGCAAATCAGATTCGCTTGACCAAGTTCATTCGGTTAGGCGCCGCTCTCGTCCCTCAATTTTGGGGCGTGACAAACTTGGTATCAGAGCCTAAGGTTTTTAAGTGTCCTAGGATGTCTCAAATCCGTGTCTAGTAGAGTTCTTCTTATCGGTGTGTTGTCGACCACATCTATAATTAGGGGGCTACTAGGACATTTAGAAATTCCACCCTTCTTTGATACTCTAATCGTGCGATATAGATCAAGATAGGGAGTTAGTTTTCTCTCCAAGCCTTACTCTCAAAATGAGTAATCATGATACCCTAATCCGCGACTTTGAAGCCACGAGGAGGGAGTGACCCCACCATTGAGTCTGAAGGGATTGCCCGGGGACTTGTTAGGATAATGTATTGAGATGTGGAGGGGTTGGTAGACCCTATCTCTAAGAGGGGAGTGCCCTTGTCCCTATTGATGTCACTACACCACCAAATCCTATAGTATATCGGTATGGTACCAACGTACGTTAGGGATGTGGAGTCGAGGGGCATCGATTAAGCTATTGCCCTATCAACCCGAAGTCACCAAGTAAGTCATTCCTTAGCATAACCAATGTACCCTTGTTGTATATGTACATCCATATTGAAGAATTTTCATAGGCATGGTCTTAATAAATGTTGAGTCACAAGACATTGCATGCATCTAATCTTTGAACGAGATCCATTATTTCGTGAATCCACTCTACCACAAATTCTCTTATGACATTGAGCTCTATAATCATTTCCTTGAATGGACTTGTAACTATAGAATTGCTACTTCCCACACGCCTTTCTAAACTGTCAAAAAGGGACTAAACCCGAAAAATTTCTTATTGAATGAATGTATGAACAATTATCATCTTTTTGCACAAGATAAAAAGGTATTTCCTCTCGACCATTTATTGTTCTCTATTCAAAAGCCTTGGCAATTTTTCTTCGATTTTCTCCTTCAATCTGAATGTTGGCATAGTATCATAGTGAAGATCTTGATTTGTTTCATCATCATCTCTAGTATGGTAGTGCCCTCGCTCTATCTTTGTTGAGGCTTCCATTTTGGCCTAATGGTTGGAATCAGAAAGATTTTTATTTGTTTGGCGAGAATCTACCTATTCTCCGACAGGTGATTTTCTGAATTTGGTCTGCTCAATTACTTTTAAACATTATTAAATCTGCATCGAAGCTAGGGTCCGTCGAGCCTCCCTGTAGCTGGATCATACTACTTATTCTTGTTGCTCATCATATTTTTGAAGGTTGTCCTTCTTCTAGTTGTAAGGAAGATGAGTACTTTCGCTCCTCTTTTGATTTTCATGATACTGGTTTGAGTGTCGCTATATGTTAATTGTTCTATGTTGCTACGAATTCAACTGATTTTAACGTTAGTACTGGCTCCACTAGCCGTGAGGCTTTTGAGTTTACTCCTATAACCCTCAAGTCCTCTTCATGTTAATTCCTCCCTTATACCCGGTCTTCCCCCCTATTATTCCAGTTCCAATTTCGTTAGTTGAAGAAAGATCATAATTGTGTCTTTGGCATCTAGAAATATAATTTCGTTTGTCTTATAATAATCCTTATGTTGCTATGGGACTTGGGATAGATTCCGGGAAACCTTATGAGCCATTCTCTGTATCTACTCTTTGAATGGGACGTATTACTTACAACCTCTTGAGAAAATTGAATCATATAATAACTTGTTGAATCGAGTCATAATCATAGGGTAATATTCCCACTTGCTTCCCTAATTTTTTCAACAAGGAACTACACCTGATGGATTCCTCACATAACCTTCTCAGTTAAATAGATAATATATGCTCCATTGTGCCTACGCACGCACCATCATAAAAGTTTACCTATGTGGTGTCAAGTTCCATGAAAAGCATGCCGGAATTGCAATCCTTCTCGAGCCAGTCTTCTTCTCACTAGGTGTATATGGCTTCTATGGTATGAATAGTCACTCTACTGTTACGAATATCATCATGAAACCTTCTCACTGTCTAGTAACATAACAGCATGCCTTAATACCTATCATATGAGTGCGTGTCAATCGAAATGGTCACCGTGTGCATAAGGTCCCTTTGAAGATTGAGATCCTCATATCCCCGTCATAGAAAGATCTTGTGTCGCCATCTTAGTATAACTTCCGTGTCCACTTGGGACATCCCGCGGTAAGTAGCCCACTTTGTTCCTGGTATTGTGGTTGTCCGTGACATGGTCTTGTACTATAGTTGGGTACTAATAAAGCAGAAACATGACAAACCCATAACAAATGTTTATATTCTTCTTACACCTCCACCACATGTGTTAATTATGTTCCTCTGTTAGTGAATTCATCAAGCTAGTTTCCCAACACTTATTAGATAACTGTGAGAGAACGTGTCCTCCTATGTGTCACTATAACACTTACTTTCTCATTAGGACCCTTGATAGGCTCTCCGTCAAGACTAAATGTACCTTTGGGGGATATCATAGCACAATGCCTACTTCTTATGTTTTCATGTCTTTCATTAGCATCTGGGTACACCTCGAGTTAAGGTCTATGGAGAACTCATTAAGAACATCTGCAAACCTTCCAAGATTATTCTATATTGTCCCATTCGGTTATGTTGCCTTTGCACTCTCGGCTTCTAGAATTATTGATTTCGTCATTGTCAGTGAGGAGAGTTTTGCTATCCTTTGCATTCCACCTCCCTGGTTGGATAGGAGTTTTAGTTGTCTTTCTCCCCGGAGCGTCATGTTAACCACTAGAACCCCTCTTACTAATACATGATTTCATCCCCATATTAAGATGTCCTAGCTATATGGTTTCACTCGTAGAAGGTTGAGATTAGATGCTTCCAGGTTTCTGCACATACCATAAGAATTCTAATTCAGAAGACAAGTTGTGATATCTTTAGTTACCTCATATCAGGTCAATCATCGGGAAGGGTTAAGTTGTTTGGATGATGATAATCTCATAGGTGTTTGAGTTCCTTTTCACCCTCATGTGCACGTGGCATAGATCCCTTGTGTCAGTTAATGTTAGGAATGTAATTCAACTTCATGTGATTCTTTTGAAGTCTCTATCACAACCATGTTGCGAGAATCTTACCATTTTGAGTTAAACTTATTTTCCTTACACTCAAGGAGACAACTGGTTTGACGTACTTGACCGCTCCTCCGTAGAGCTTACTATCGCCGGGCAGGACAGGTGTGGAGAGAATCAATTGTTACTATCACATGCATAACTCGTAGCCTCCTAAGGATAACTAATGCTAGCATCTTCATCCTCCTGTTCATGCCTCCCATGTGTCTCATGTCTAGGAAGACCCACTTCTTTTAGATCTCAGGATCACATACATGGTTCCCACCTTACCAATGCGTGCTAGTTACCTCTATTCTTCATTTGTCTAATAATTAATGTCGTCACAATGGTTAACAACGTCAGCATTTTTAGTAATAATCTTCGTGTCTCTTAGCATATAACCTCATGAAAGACTTTTCTTAGAACATTAATGGATTCCTGAATAATTCCAGCCCAATCTTGAACGCCGATGTTCCTCATTGTATTAGATCTATTTGGTATTGAAAGTTCAAACGTGTCAAAGAGGAAGAATCACCCTGTCAATCACACATATTCCATAGGTAATTTTATGGTCGATATATGATAGCACATCCTAGAGAATTAAAGGTCACCACAGGTTTAGTTTGGGTGTTCGTGTAGAGATTTAGAATTTAAGAGGGTGAACAGGTTATTCTCAATATTCTTTCCCTGGAGATGTTATGTGAATTGATAATGGATGGGTACATAAGCGCATTTCTCACTAGGCTGCACTAGGAGTATGATGTTTCCCCATAGCTTTTCCTCATATATTTTGTTCTTTCATATGTCTACGTCTAAGAAGGTAGTTCGAGATCCTGTGTGTCATCCCGGTGGAAGTTGTTGAAGGTAAAGTTAATAGATAGTTAGCTTATGTGAGGTATCTAGATGTCATCTTTGTTAGATAAGTTCAGGGGTTGGGATTGTTTCCGTGAATGTGTTATGGCGAAGCTTGTAAATCGAGGAAGCCACATGGGAAGCGGAGAATAAAATGAAAAAGAAATACCCCCATTTGTTTGGATAAGTCAGGTAGTCGTTTATGAAGTTGATTACCTCTAAATAATTGCATTACATGTCATATTGTGTAGAGCCACCCCACTCCCCTAATCCCCCGTTGTCTTATGAATCCTTAATTTGTACTACATTTGTGTGTTGTTGTGTTAACTGAATTATGTGGAATTTGTTGAAGTAACTGAATTATGTGGAATTAGTTGAAGTAACTTAATTATGTGGAATTTGTTGAAGTAACTGAATTATGTGGAATTCGTTGAAATGTGTTTCGGGGGCTCTCTGACAGGTGGATAGGCCTATTTACAAAGGAAACTCCGGCAAAATTTTCAGGAAAAAAATTTGGGAGTTGGTTAAATTTGAGGGTTGGCATATAGTATATACAAAACTTAGTGAATCCTTAATACTCATTCGGGGATGAATGATCCTAAGCGGGGGAGAATGTAGGGCCCCGAAAAAAAAATTAACTATGTAATTTAAGGTTTTGTGGTGTCAAGGTAGGTAATACATAGTACTTCCAGAGTTTTGGGATTGAGTGATGCGTTGAGGAGTTGAAAATTTTTCGTCGCAGCTAGACCAGGCTTTTGGTAGATAAAGCCTGGATAAAGCTAGGCTAGACCAGGCTTTAGGTAGATAAAGCCTGGATAAAGCCAGGCTAGACCAGGCTTTAGGTAGATAAAGCCCGGGTAAAGCCAGGCCAGACCAGGATTTAGGTAGATAAAGCCCGGGTAAAGACAGGCCATACAAGGCTTTAGGTAGATAAAGCCTGGATAAAGCCAGGTCCGAAATCTTATACTATCCATTTTTTCAATCTTTATAACCTGACCCCAGACCCATATAAAACCCATTCCCCCTCGTTTTTAACGACCATCTGATAAAATAGAGAGAAGCAAGAGTGAGTTCTAGAGAGATAAAGTCCCCAACTTCATCAAATTTATCCTCCTTCATCACTCAAGCTTGGAACTAATCAACTAGGACATAAATTTCTTCACCATAAGAGGTAAGTTTCCACCCCATTACCCTTAATTCTCAGATTCTAGTTCAAATGAAACACACATAGGTTAGTTCTTGGAGATGGGGTTAAGAGTCTTGCATGCATGTATCAAATCTGCTATAATCTAGTAAAAGAGAGTAGATTAGAGTAATTCTTCACTGAAAAGAGATCATGCAATCTAAGGGAACACCTAGTGTTTGATAGAAAGCTCAAATGAGTTCAAGACATGTTCATGATTCATAATTCTAAGTTTAAATGTGCCGCATTGTGAATTAGATTGAAGGTTCTAGAAGGTCCGGTGATTTGAGATAGAAATTAAGGAAAAAATCCCGATTCGAGGAATGTATGGTTAACTTTAACCTTTGTAGAATCCTCTTGTTCGGTCCGAGCATACGGTATATGTACCTTGTTTGAAAATATGTGAATTGATTGTTCAAATGTGTTGAGACGTAAGATTCTATTCTCTGATTGTCCTAGTTGATTGCCATACTACCGTGCTATATGATATTGTGAAAAGTGTTTTGATGTGCCTATCTTATTATGTGCAAAACTCGTAAATGCTCGAGGGTATCAATATGAAAGTATGTGTTGATGAATGAAAGAATGTTAATGTGCCCAAGTATGGGAATGTATATAATGGCTAAAAGCCGTGTGTGGAAAGTAATTAAAAAGGGTATTGTGAAATGATGTAAATGAGTTGAATGATTATGGCAACACCGTGTACATGAATTACTGCTTGGTGAGAACTATGGTGCCATGAGCCCAAATAAACGAATTGTTGATATGAACTTGTGTTCCTTGAAATGATGAATCTTGTGATGTAATTGTTTGTGGTCGTTGTATGTATTTTGTAAGTATTTGGTATCATATGTTGGAAATGATAAAAAGTGGAAATGAATTCAAGTCATAAGTTTATGCTCAAGTTATAAATGGCTATTTCACACGAATTATATATATTGAAATCACGGGGTAACGCGTGGGATAGGAAAGGCAAATCAGGTTCGCTTGACCGAGTTCATTCGGTTAGGCGCCGCTCTCGTCCCTCGATTCTGGAGCGTGACAAAAATATTTTATTTTTAAATTTTATGTTATGCTTTATATTTAATTCTCAACGCTAAGTTTCAATTAGAGATAACATTATTGGATATATAATTTTATTTCATAGATATTGCAAACACACCATTACAGACACTTGTTCATACTATACGCATTGCTAAAAATACTAATAATATGCATGATAATTGCAATGTATGAAAATCACCACGAGCTGAATTGTCACCACGTCCCTGTTGATGCCCAATTTTGCCCTCATATTTTTATAAATATCATATATACTTTCAAAATATCATTTATGCATCATCACCAATTTACAAGTGTCATATAAGGACTTTCAGTCTTTTTTCATAATTTTTAGGGCTTTAAAATTAACTTCCTTGCATTTAAATTGTTCAAATATTTATTAATTATCCTTTCAAATTATTTTTTGATGAATTAATCATTAAAATTCATTATACACCAGATGTATTTTTTATAACATTTTTACTTCATTTCAGAAAATTACATTTGCATTTTTTAGGTATATCTGCAATTTTTGTATTAATAGCCTATATTTTACTATTAATTGCATTTATCATTTTATTTCAAGGTCAAAATAGTTTTTACATATTTTATAATATTCAATTATTATTTTATAATATTAAGTTTCATAAATGGTATTTTTATATTTATTTATCTATTTTATTAAATTTGTTTCTGTAACGACCCGGCTGGTCGTTCCGTGAGATCTACCCGGTTTCCCCCATTTCTGCATTTTTTATATATTGCTAACCTATTTTTGTTGTGTTGGGTCAGTTGGTTTGGGTCCGGAGTGGTCATGGTGAGAATTGAGGCATTTAATCTCCTAAAGTAGCCTAAAAGTTGAGAAAGTCAACTGATAGTTGACTTGTTGGTGAACGACCTTGGAATGCAGATTTTGTGGCCCGGATAGCTTCTTTAGGTGAATTGGGACTTAGAAGTGTGTTTGGAATGAAGTTTTGATGTCCGGTGTAGAATTAGGCTTGAATTGGCGAAAGTTAGTTTTTGGCGATTTCCGGTCGGCATTGGAAAATAGGCTATCGGGATCGGAATAGAATTCCGGAAGTTGGAACAGGTCTGTAATGTCATTTTGAGTATGTGTGCAAAATTTCAGGTCAATCGGAGGTGTTTTGGTTGGTTTCGGCGTAGTTGGCAAAATTTGGAAATTTCAAAGTTCATAGGCTTGAATTGATGTAATTTTGGTATTTTCGTGTTGTTTTTGATGTTTCGAAGGCTCGAATAAGTTTGAATAATGCTATGGGGTGTGTTGGTATGTTTGGTTGGGACCCCGAGGGGCTCGGGATTGATTTCGGATGGTTGGCGGGGTTTTGAACTTGGAAATTTGAAGCAATTAGCTGTTGGTGTGAGTTTCTGGTGTTGGCCGCACCTGCGGATGGGTAGCCGTAAGTGCGATGTCGCAGGTGCAAAGAGATGGCCGCACATACGAAGCGGCAGGTGCGGAATATTGGCCGCAGGTGAGAAATTGGTCCGTTAAGTGGGATTCCACAGGTGCGCACCTGGGACAGCAGGTGCGGTCTGCAGGTGCGACTAAGTGTCCGCAGGTGCAGAAATGGTAGTAGAAACAGTATAAAAAAGGGGCCACCATGAAATTCATTTCTTTCCACCATTTTGCATGCGGGAGAAGCTCTTTTGAAGGCAAATTGAAGAAGGAATCCGTGGTTCATCAGTGAAGGTAAGTTCTCGGGTTATTAACATCAGTTCTATGCTATTTTGATTCGGATTAGGATTGTATTTGAAGGATTAAAGTAAGAAAAGTTTAGAAAATAGGAGGAAAGAGTTGGGAATTTCTTTTGGCAATTTTAGTGGGCAATTGTGGTCTGATTATTGATGTTCTTGGTATGTATGGTCTCGCGGGAGGATAAGGTTTCTTGTGATGTAAATTTTATCGGATTCCGAGAAGTGGGCCTGGGGCTCGGGTTTGGCCGAATTTCGAGATTCTTGTATAATTTGATAGTTTTCGATTAGGTTGTGTTCCTTTAGTATATATTGATGATGTTGAACTGGTTTAGGCTAAATTCGGAGCAATCGGGAGCCAATTTGAGGGGCAAGAGCATATCGGACTAGTGTTGTGGCCCGGTAGAGGTAAGTAATGGTTATAAATCTCTTCCTGAGGGTATGGAACACCGGACTACATATTTCTCACTGATTTTTGAATGGAGTACATGTAGGATGACGAGTATGTGGCGCGCACTGATTTTTGGATTGGACTAGGTCCTCTCCGCGGCAACTATTGAGTTGCATATTTTACTCCAAACCTTATGTTAAATTATGTTCTAAAGATTTGTTGAAATATTTGGCCTATAAGCTGTGTTTGGGGCCTCGTGCCGATCTGTATAGACCCCTTGGGGGATTTTTACTATTGTTTTCCTCACTATGTATTGATGATTTCACTCAGCCACATTGTGCTTACTGTTTTCGAAACTCAGCCTGATTTACACTACCTTGAGATTTAAAAATGATGTTTTCGGTCGAGAACCCTATTTTACTAATTCGCCCGAGGGGCTTTATGAGTGGTACTGTTGAATGAGGCTGAGGAACTGATTGTGAGGATATGATACGCCACGAGGTGGCTTGATATTAGCGGTTGGGCTGAAGGAGCCCCTCCAGAGTCTGCACACACCCCCAGTGAGCGCATAGAGTGCCGAGTGCCGAGTGATGAGTGATTGGGAGGCATGAGTGACTGTGAGGTGCTGAGTGACTGATTATGAGTGACTGTGAGGCATTCCCGAGGGGCTGATTATGATTTATGTATTTCCCGAGGGGCTACATATGATTTTACTACTTTCACTCTGAGCTTATGAAATATATTTTGCCCGAGGGGCCTCTATATGATTCATTTCATTTTCATTCTAAATCTTTCGGTTTGAAGTTGTTGAAAAATATACATTCTTCAAAGGATTTTTTTGAAGTTTATTTTAAGGCATGATGATTTCATATATCAATGTTATTCTAATGGAAAGAAAGGATGTGCATCTTGTGATTTGATAACATTGATTTATTGTGTTTCTTGCTGCTCAGACCTAATTTATTTTCATTACTAATGAGTTGGTGTACTCACATTACTCCATGCACCTTGTGTGCAGATTCAGGTCTTAGGGCAGGGTGAGATGTCTATCTGTTCCAGAGATTCTTGGAGGTTTACGAGGTAGATGCATGCGTCCGCAGTCCTGCTCCCTCTGCTTACTATTATAGAATTTATTTTTGTTGAGTTGTATATTCTATGTAGATGCTCATGACCAGTGACTCCGGGTTCTCGGGGGTTGTATTTAATATTCAGTATAACTTTAATTGTTTTATAAATGTTTAAAGGAAACCTTTATGGGTAATCGGTATAGTGAAGATGCAAATGGAAGCTTATTATGATTTGAGTTTGGGTTTTGGCTGGCCTAGTTCCATGATAGGCGCCATCACAACTGACCTGGATTTGGGGTCGCGACAGTTTGATATTAGAGCGCTAGGTTACATAGGACTCACCGGTCATGAGCAGGTTTAGTTGAGTCTTGCGGATCGGTACAAAAACGTCTGTACTTATCTTAGAGTGGTTGCAGAACCCATAGGGAAAATCTCACATTCTTGAATTCTTGTCGTGCGAATACATTGTATTCAGCCAAGAGCATAACTCTTGAATTCCTTCCATGTATTCGAGCGCGCACGAGAGCGCATGGTATCATCTGTTCATCGACGGCTTGTGGCTTCCATGGATGAGATGTGATTTTGGCATGTTGGTAATGAGCCAGTCTGGAGGACTTGAGGCCGGATTCATTCTCTGGCTTGATTGCTGAGATTATCGTTGTGTGGGCACATGTAAGTGGGGACTTGTATGTCCGTTTGTGTTCTTATTAATGAGAATTGGTGACTAGATGCCTATGTGGTGGGTGTGATTTGATGGTTAGATGTGTTCAGACTGTGAATTGTGTCAAAAGGTTGGCTGGAAATGTGGCAAGATTCATTGAGTGTTTGATTTCGATCTCGATTCGGTATATGGCCTTGAGTTGTGAGTATGCTGGAAGACCTCTCATGTTGTGTAGTTGTGGAGTGAAGCGGATTTCTCTGTTGGGTTATGAGTTCCTGGTGATGTCTTTTTAGTTGATCATTTTCCCCAGTAACGTTCATGTATTTGATTGACGGTGTATTCTAGCCGTATTAGCACTCCTTGTTATTGTATTCATTGATGGCGTCCTTGCATATTCCCGTAGCCGGGAATAACATACTCAGTATCTGAGGATGGCATTATAAGGATTCAAGGAGGAAAGGCTCTATGCCAATTCTCCGAGTGTGAATTTTGGCTCGGTTCAGTAACATTCTTGGGAAACGTGGTGTCCAATGAGGGTATCCATGTGGTCAGTCATGTGTGGGTCCAGAAGCTCGAGATTTTTGTGACCACCGCTCTAGTGTTAGTTCTGACATCAGCTTCAGGTTTTTACCGCGTATTGTGGTGCATCGAGGGTAGGCGTTGGTTGTGTTCAGATGCAGGAAGGTGTAGTGATTGCGTGATAGTTCTGGTCTTCAGAAGTGTATGGAGAGAGAGCAGTTGAGGCTAAGAGGGAAGGGGTATCTCCTGCGGGTTGTCCTAGGGTGTGTGGTCCCTATGTAGTTCTATAATAAGTTCTCTTCTACTAATAAAACGATATATGTTGTAATTTGAGTTTAGATCGCTTGTGGGAGTTTGCATGACCATCACAATGCTGGATGCGAGATCGGCAATTGATTTGAGTGTTAGATGGTTTGGGTCATATAAGCTTATGGAGGATTTAGTTGAATCCCACCACAGCGGTGGCAGTGATAATGTGGGGGCGTAGTCTTGTTTGTCTTGATCCTTGTGTTTGAGCTAAGTGGGGGAGTTCGTTATTGATAAGTTGATTACATGATTATGTGTGGTATTGCAGTTTGAGGTATATCGGTAAGTCAGTTATGACCTACAGGCATGGGGTCTGGGAATGTCATGAGTAAGGGAAATTTCTTCGATATAGGTTGTAATGTACTCTATTGGGTAATTGGGTTCTATTGAATGATTTAGTGGAAATTGTAAAAGGTGTAGTGTGTGCAGTGTATGAATTTGCTTGTGGCTTCAAGTGAGTGGATTACTTTCCTAGTATGTTAGTGTGCAAACGGGTCAGGTCGATTCTGTCTAATTGGTCAGTGTGATTGAGATTTACGTTAGAGGATGTCAAGACTTGTGGTATTCTACATCATCATGGATTCTACATATCAGTATCAGGAAGGTGAAGGTAATCGATTTAGATTCGCATGAAGTCTCTTCAGGGTAAGTTTTCTAATATGGTGCATTTGGGGATGATTGAGGTAGTATTCAGTCGCTTATGAGACTTAGACTGTATGGTTTTGTTCTTGGGTCGCGTGTGGTGAGTTTGGGTTGCACATTTGTTGTATTACGATAGGAAGAAGTATCAATTTGATGGTAAGTCAGAAGAAACTTGGGTAAATTCGGAAACTTGGTAGTAGGTCGGATCGACATGGTAAGGGATACGATTAGTTCTTTGGGTGTTCATAAGGTGACGAGTTTTTCGGGTATTTCTTAGCAATGCTCTTGGATTTATGGTGGCCTGCGTAGTTGGTTGAGTTAGAAGAATTCAGTCTTGATGGGTAAGTGTTGCGCAAATGGGATTTCAGATAGTTCCTGATGATTTCTACCGCGGTTAAGGGTGCATATTTTCTTATGGAGTGTAGTGAGTTTGTTTCTAAATAGAATCCAATGGGAGTTCTTGGCTAGTTGGGTATGTAGTTGCTTGTGGCTCAGAAGGGACCATGGAGTTCCCGTATTTTTTCCTAGGTTGGCATGGCGTGTGCAATATGTTGGGTAGAGTTGAGAATTTCATATGTCAGGTCACGGTTTGGTTTTGGAGGGAAGGTCGTAAATTCTAAGGCAGCATGGGCAAATTCAGACTACTAGGTAGATGATATCACTAATTGGTACGACTTGATGAGGGTATATATTTCAGAAAGAGCAATGTGTTTGAGTTAAGGGTACTCCATTGGTATCGCGGCGCCCTATTGTTGGATCGACTGTTGATATTCAAGGTTGCTTGGTAAACGGAAGAATTATAGGGGTATCCCTCATGGAATGAGTGAGTATTTGGGATGTGTTATGTATTCGAGTGGTGGAGTTGTGATCAGATATGGTAATCCGTACGTTTCATGGACTTCGAGACGAGAGTTCTCATAAACAGGATATTTTATGGAAGTGAACTGTGAAGATGCGAGCTGAGCTAGTCGGATGTTTTTATGTACCATGGTTCTGTCATTATGAACTTTTTGGTAAGTTATCTATATGTTGTGGGTGATCAGAGTTAATTTAGGGTCACTGGTAGGCTAATATAGGTGCGTGTTCTGCACCGGGTCGGAATTGTTGGCTTCGAGTTTCAATTATTAAGAAATGTACCATTCGATTATGATTGAGCTTATTCATGTTATAGAGTGATCTATGAGTTACCCTTCGGTGTTGCGAGGAGTGGTGAATATTGGTTATATGCACATATCGTGCGGTTCTAATTGGGCTTTATAGCTAGATTTGAGTAAGGTAAGTAATTTGGGTGTTGCGGGATTGAGACGTGTTTGTTATATACCTTATGTTTCGGGTGGCATGGTATCGTCCGTTTCCCCCGTGGTTATGGAAATGCACTTTGAGTACTTGATGTCGAATTTTGAATGGTTATTGATTTTGGGCAAGGTGTCTTGAAGTATTTCAAGTGGACCAGCGTTGGATGAGATCGCACAGTGTAGCGGAGTTATGTAGGGTATGGACTTTTGTATTGGATACATGTGTTTTTGATTTTCGCAGTGTGTGCCAGGCTGTTAGTATGATATGGTGACGGTAATTGTTAATGACATGATAGTCCTCTCGTGTGGATCTTTTATATAATTTGATTACATTGGGAAGTTGCTGATAAGTGCACAAGTTGCACAGGTTTTGGCTTTGAATTGTATTGATGTGTCGAATGGTTAGTGTCATGTTATTAGGGTAGTCGTGATGGATGAGAAGAGGTCATTGGAGTGAACATTTTCAGAATTTTCTACAGCATAGTTGGAAGGATAAATATCGGGAGTCGGCATAGAAATCTGCTATAATTCCTGTTTGGGAAGGGGGAGTTTCATGTCTGACTAATCGGACGAATGGTTGTTAGTTCTACATGCTTCTTTCATCATCGGCAGTATAAGTGTTAGAGGGAGGCATTTCTTGATAAGGGGTTATGTACCGGTATGGGGTTGTTCTGAGCAGTTATTGTGGTTAAGAGTTATTACTATGAGTGTTTGAGTCACGCGGTGTATTATGTGATTTCATCTTGGGTGCGTATATGGCTTGATTCAGCATGTTCAGACTTGTTCAGTCTATAGTTATGGAAATTTTGATCTTGTATATTATTTCAGAAGTAGGAAATTGGTTCTAAGGTTTACGGACCAAGATTTGGATTTCGAAATTTCAACGGTATTATTGCTATTGGACCTATATGGGATAGGGTGACGTGGGAACACCCCCAAGTATGTGCATGGTAAGCTACGTAACAGTTTGAC
Source organism: Nicotiana knightiana (assembly GCA_005239525.1). Lineage (NCBI taxonomy): Eukaryota > Viridiplantae > Streptophyta > Magnoliopsida > Solanales > Solanaceae > Nicotiana > Nicotiana knightiana. Next base: position 293,208 of record ML432644.1, read on the forward strand.
AGTGTTGGGAACAACTTTTGGCACCTTCGAGGACGAACGTATGTTTAAGTAGGGGAGGATGTAATGACCCGGCCGGTCGTTCCGTGAGAATTACCCCGTTTCCCCCATTTTTGCATTTGTTATACATTGCTAGCCTGTTTTTGTTGTGTTAGGTCAATTGGTTCGGGTCCGGAGTGTTCATGGTGAGAATTGAGGCATTTAGTCTCCTAAAGTAGCCTAAAAGTTGAGAAAGTCAACTGAGAGTTGACTTGTTGGTGAACGACCGCGGAATGCGGATTTTATAGCTTTGATAGCTTCGTTAGGTGAATTGGGACTTAGGAGTGTGGTTGGAATGAATTTTTGATGTCCGGTGTAGAATTAGGCTTGAATTCGCGAAATTTAGTTTTTGGCGATTTCTGGTCGGCAGTGGAAAATAGGCTATCAAGGTCGGAAAGGAATTCCCGAAGTTGGAACAGGTCTGTAATGTCATTTTGAGTATGTGTGCAAAATTTCAGGTCAATCGGAGGTGTTTTGGTTGGTTTCGGCGTAGTTGGCAAAATTTTGAAGTTCATAGGCTTGAATTTGATGTAACTTTGGTGTTTTCGTGTTGTTTTTGGTGTTTCGAAGGCTCGAAGTTGGAACAATGTTATGGGGTGTGTTGGTATGTTTGGTTGGGGCCCCAAGGGGCTCGAGATTGATTTCGGATGGTTGGCGAGGTTTTGAACTTTGAAGTTTGCAGCAATTAGCTGCTGGTGTGCGTTTCTGGTGTTGGCCGCACCTGTGGATGGGCAGCCGCAGGTGCGATGTCGCAAGTGCGAAGAGATGGCCGCACCTGCGAAGCCGTAGGTTCGGAGGATTGGCCGCAGGTGCGAAAATTGGTCCGTTAGGTGGGATACCGCAGGTGCGTACCTGGGACAGGTGCGACTAAGTGTTCGTAAGTGCAGAAATGCTGGCAGAAACAGTATAAAAAAGGGTCTCCGTGAAATTCATTTCATTCCACAATTTTTGCATGCGGGAGGAGCTCTTTTGAAGGCAAATTGAAGAGGGAATTTGTAGTCTGTTTCTTGTAATAATGTGTGAATCCTTCATTTGGTATTGGTTGTTGGATTCAAAAATACTACTGGTCTTATGATTATAAGTGACTATGAGGCATGCCCGAGGGTCTCCTTATGATACATGTTTTGCCCGAGGGGCTACTTACGATTTTACTACTTTCACTCTGAGCTTATGAAATATGTTTTGCCCAAGGGGCCTCTATATGATTCATTTCATTTTCATACTAAATCTTTCGGTTTGCAGTTGTTGAAAAATATACATTCTTCAAAGGATTTTTCTGAAGTTCATTTCAAGGCATGATGATTTCATATATCTATGTTATACTGTTGGAAAGAAAGGTTGTGCATCTTGTGATTTGATGACATTGATTTATTGTGTTTCTTGCTGCTCAAACCTGATTTATTTTCATTACTACTGAGTGGTGTACTCACATTACTCCCTGCACCTCGTGTGCAGATTCAGGTGTTAGGGCAGGGTGAGCTGTCTATCTGTTCCAGAGATTCTCGGAGGTTTGCGAGGTAGCTGCATGCGTCCGCAGTCCTGCTCCCTCTCCTCCTTACTATTATAGAATTTATTTTCGTTGAGTTGTATATTTTATGTAGATGCTCATGACTAGTGACTCCGGGTTCTCGGGGGTTGTATTTAATGTTCAGTATAGATTTAACTGTGTTATAAGTGTTTAAAGGAAACCTTTATGGGTAATCGGTATAGTAAAGATGTAAATGAAAGTTTATTATGATTCGAGTTTGGGTTTTGGTTGGCCTAGTTCCATGATAGGCGGCATCACGACTGGCCTGGATTTGGGGTCGTGATAGTTTCCCCATAATTCCTTTTATTTCAAATCTGGCCCAAAACTAGGACAATATGCGGAACAAAGGTTAGCCCAATACCCCCACAGCACAAACCAAGTAATCCAACCCGATCGGACCCCTTCGAATAACCTCCCTCATTTCCCCTTTGATCCTGGTCGTTGATCTCAAATTATCAACAACCCATAATAAACCTACCCATCTCTTTATATCCCCTCACCCAAAAACCCTAACAAATTTCTACCCGTCCGCCGCCCCTAAATCTCTAGAACCTTCCCCCTTTACCTGAAGAACCCTAGTCTCCCTTTTCAATCCTTCTCCTAATCCCTTTAACAGTGTGATTCACCCATTATTTGCTTACCATTTTTGTGTTCCTTCACTAACGGTCGCTCCTTTATGGTATCACCAAGGTACTTTTTTGTTTTCGAAAGTATTCTCTACAAATGGACCAGGCAAACTCGATTCTAAGAATTTACATGATGATTTCATCTATATACGCTCAACAAGGAGCGATTTGCACCTTTGATTCGATTTTCATGCAATTGAACCCAACTAGGGTTTGAGATTCTACATCTCCTCTATTGATTCTGATTTGCATGTGGTATTTCCTTTCCTTATTTGCTCTTAACTGATTATATTTCGTGTTTGTTCGTTCAATTTCAACACTAAATAAACCCCTCCCCTAATTCACCTAAAAACGACATTAACCACTATTAATCTCTTACTCATTCACTCTATATTATTCTGAACTTTGGCTCTTGGCCGACTGAAAGTCAAGGCCACTGGAATTCGACTAATTGACCTTTCTTGGTGCAAGCATTGCCCGGGCTTTATCTGAAACCCTTGGGAACTTTGACGCACTATGATTTTGGGTTCTACTGCTATTTGTTGACGTTTTAAGTACTATTGAGATTGTTCTTCTTGTTTATTTGTTTGTCACTTGATAACTGGTAGTTCCTTGGCATTCGCAGTTTTATTCTCTTTCGTTTGTGTTCATATTATGTGAACTCATTCCACTTAAATTTTTGTGAGTTAATATGTTTCTATGCCATCTTTGTTTGCAACTTTAGTGGCTCTGAAATTGTCTTGTGACTCTGAAATTTTTCTAGCATTTGAACTTGCCTAAAATTCCTAACTCTGATATGTCTATTACATGTGTTTAATATGAATGATTGTTGGCTATCTTACCCATTCCCTTAATGTGTGTGTTTGAATTCTTATTACCTGCTACTCTACTTGAATTTATCCCATACTTTGTTCTACATCCTTACAATAGACCAACTTATGTGTTCTAATGTATCTAATACTCTACTGCGGCCAATTCTTAACTATGATATCAGCTAATTGTGAGCTTTACTGTGTGTTCCATGCTTAGCTCAATCCTTGGTTGTTTAATAATACTTATATTCTGTAAGGTAAAAATGCAATATATAGACTTTATGTGACAATCTAGCTCTTAATGTGTCTTTGCATATTGAGAATTCTGGCTCTACTAAACCTAATTAGTTTGCTATGTTATGTTGATGTTTGTTGTGAATCCTGAGTCTGCTTTCCTAACATGTCCTGGATTGTTATGTCAACCAAACTCATGCTTAGGAAGTAATTTAGTGCATGCCTAACTTGTTGCTCTTTTGGTCCTGCTATTCGTGAGGACCTGTAATTATGCATTTGTAATTCTATTGTGTGTTTGCTGACTTGCTCAATCCTGCACCCCTTAGTACCAGTTAAGACCTTAGGAATAAATCTTGCAGTTGGCCTTCATTCACCACATATGATAAAATAGTATTACATTTGAAACTTACTCTCTTACTGTTGAAGTTTGATACTATCTCTTGTATTGTGATTAATATTCAGTATGATAACTTTCTCTTGTAAGTAATTGCTCGACCATGAACTTATATTGTTAATTTCCATGTTGAACTTACTACATTGAGGTTTATCTCTATTGCTCCCTTAGCTTACATGATCATATCCCTTGTTTGAAAACTGCCTTACGCAATTTTTTTACCATGCTAGTGTTTAAAACTTCATTTGAATGAGTTTGTTATCCTAGGATGATCAATCTTTTCCCTTTAAAATGCAAGCATGAACTCGTCTTGTGTGTATCCTTCCAACATGTCACATGAATTTGTCTATACATCTTGGTGATAATTATCTTTATAACCTTAAGAAAATAAATGTGTGGGGTTCCATCATGGGTTAGTTAGTTCAACATGTAGTCTGTTTCTTGTAATAATGTGTGAATCCTTCATTTGGTCTTGGTTGTTGGATTCAAACATACTACTGGTCTTATGAGCTGGTTTTTTCGAATCTACTGGAGCTGTCGAAGGCCTAGAAAAGCACTGGGTTATCTGTACTAAGCCTATCATTGGGCCTATAATGGTCTTTTATGTAATTATTCATATTTGATTATTTCATTCAGGATGTAATAACTTGTAATAATTAATGATGGGGAAGTTAATAAAAGGGGGCTGGGGTATTCTAATACTTGCATGAATGGGTAGAAAACATGCATATAGGGTCTATGTGTTCTATTTTTTATTACATCCAGCATGCCTTATTTGTTTCGTTTATCTTATGTTGTACACTGATAGGAATCATTCCTATAGGATTCACGCAAACACTTCACTTAAGTTGTCAAAATATGCCACACTTGTTTCCATGTCTACTATTCAACGCTCTTAGATAATATTCCTATAGGATACAACAATGCAATACTTTTGCTAATCTAGATACCATGGCTATTAGGTTTAATAATTAATCAACCTGCTTCATGCTGCTTTTGTACTTCCTCACTTAGATAGCCTGCCTATAGGGATAAAGTGTTATAAAGTCAAGTCTAATTGTTAGAAATCCTGCCTATATGATGTTTATTGATGTTACTAATCTTGTGTTTTCAAGCGACTTCACTGCCTAATTATGCGACTATTAGATATCATGTCTATAGGGTACTATCACCTGCCTAAGACGCATATCTATAAAATCAGCATTGGTAATTTAGAATTATAGAATTGTTTTCACGGCCTTATTACACAAACGATTAGATATCATGTCTACAGGACTTATAACACTCTAATATGCATGTACGTTTGTCCAGAAATTAGAAATTACAGCAATACATATATAATACTGGAATCATATAGAAATCATGCCTATAGGACTTAATGATTCTAGTACGTCTTAATTTTGTTTGCTGCCTAACCAGAAATATGTTTGCATGCTTTCGTGCTTATGTATGGAGGTTAACTTGAGTTTTTATCGCTATTTTATGCAGTCCTACCTGTTTTGAATGTCGCCTAGTTTTATCATTTTGAGCAACCTAAGCAAAATCTATAACCACCTAATAGTAGGTCCAAAGCCTCCTGGACCATAGGTGTGGGACGGGTACTGCAGATATGACTTAGAATTGAATTAGAACGCCTTTAAGTAAACAACTTCAACATAGTAATCGAGTAGTAGGATATGATAGCCTGTGCCTGCTGAATAATACGAGCAAACTCTACCTTAAGGGAGTTGCAAAGTATTATTTATGTTTCACTAGGTGATCCTTTAGGCTAAAAAACATAGGACCCCCTCCCCATTTTTTTATGTGTGTGTTATTCACACTTAGTCATTTAACATAGATCAATTTAGTTTGTATCTTTGTAGTTATTAAGACATGTACTGATTCTCATATGTTTTAATAAGACTCTACAACTTCTAAATTTCCCTTGTATTTATTTGATCACCTAGCTTAATTACATAATTTACATAGTCTAAAGTTTTGTCTGGACCCACAGTTGTGGACCTCGAAGAGTGCCTAACACCTTCTCTTTGGGGTAACTTAAGCCCTTACCCCATCTTTGGTGGCATTGACTAGTCAAACAGAGTTATTTGCAAATAGGCGCCCTAATGCACCTTAAAATCATTATGTGGTGACTTTTCTTCTTAAATGCCCATTTAAAAGAGTTGTCACACGTCGAAACCCGCTTTCGTGAGAAAATGGGGGGTGACAGCACGGCGACTCTGCTGGAGAAATACTTAGGATTTTACCATAATGAACTTGACTTATGTGGATTACATTCTTTATCTATTTTAAACTACTATTACATGCACATCCCTTTATCCTATTCCCTTTTATCTGTTTTGAATTGCTATGACATGAACATACCTTCCCTTATTCTCTTTTATTTGCTATGACATGTATGACCTCTCTCCATCTCCTTCATCTTGTCTAAGACTGCTATATTATGACTCTCACATCCCTATTTCCCTACTTGCTTCATTAAATTCTCGCACATTTTCATGAGCTAAACTGACTTCTCTCTTTTGTATTTCTTTTCTTTTCTCTTCTTTTCATGTTCACTTTTGCAATTTTATTTATTACTTTTACTTGCTTTTATCATGCAAGTACTTGGCAATGCGTTATTATTTCTGCATAAAGCATGCTCCGCATCATACTCCACTCGTGCCAATTATCAGCATTGCGGCGCTTGATAAGTGTCTGCGCTTTCCTGAAATCACCCTTTTAAATCGGAAAGGCTTATCTGCGGTAGACTAGTCGATTAGCGGTGTAGTTGATGGTCCCATGTCTTTCCCTCTCAAGTTGTCCACTTGGGAGTACCAGTCTAGACTCTTCTAGAAACCCTACACCAATTTGAAATGTACTTGCATCATGCTAAACCTAGTACGAGTTGAAGCATTGTTAACGTAACAACCCGCTAAGATAAACCTTGTCCAAAGTCCGACGGGATTTCCACATTCCTATTGGACACTATCATATTATTTGCATTACTTGGAGAAAAGGTGCCAACATTTTGATCATTATTGCATAAGTAGTCAAATCTGGAGGGGGAAAGGGCTAACCATTGTTTTTTGGCAGAAAATGAAGCACGAATCCCCACGTTCGGTATGATCCAAAACATCCCACCTTTGCTACCTGACTGGTGGAAAGACCTTGCACCTTGTGAAAAAAACCACGTGAGGAGAATACTTGGTGACCTGCCATCTTTGATGAACATTTGACCAAATAGGGAGTTGATCGAGGCTGCCACCATGTTTTGGGACGAGAAAAGAGTTGTTTTCCGATTTTGAAATATAGAAATGACTCCTCTCCTAGAAGAAGTAGGAGGTTTCGCCAAGTTTCCATGGGATAGCTCGGGATTACTAGTACCAGAGAATCACACTCCCTGCGATTTCCAGAAAATGTTGGGTTTTAAGAAGAATGATTAATTGCTCTATCTGAAGAAATGATACATCCCTTTTGAGTTTCTTTACGAACATTATGGGCATAGCAAGCCGTATCATCTTCACCATGATGAACTAGACATTACTTCCTTCGGATGGGTGCACCGCCGAGTTTATTTGTTTGATGTCTTAGCTGAGATGTACCGCGCTCTAGATCGGTGCAAGTTGGGATTCAGACACTTTAAGGGTTGTAATCTATTGGTACAAATCTAGCTGCTGGAACACTTCCAGAGAGGAGAGTACCGTCAAGAGCTTCTGCGAAGGCCATTGAATGACTACATAGTCAACCATCACCCAGAGAAAATGACATTTATTCCAGACAGGTTTGCCAAGCCTGGAAATGTTGTAGGTTGGGTGCATTTCTTCAGCAATCTGATAGACGAGCAGGTACATTGGATGTTCGAATGGTTTCCCAATATGAGTTCATCATCAGATCAAGGAGGTTTATTCATGTGGTACTAATCGGGCAGCGAGGCATCAACCCTTATGCTCCTATAAGGGTAATGAGACAAGCTGGAACAAAACAAGTCATAACTCGGATTTCCAACAGGGTCCAGTACAAGGCATATTTCACGGGAGACATCATTCCGTTCATGTTTGAGGCACAACATATGAGGAACCAAACCTCCTGTCATACAGGTATCACGTCGGTTATATGTACTACTATCTATCATGGCTAGAAGATGACCTAGCAGGAGATGTCAATCTAGGAGTAAATCTGAAGGATAGGATCATAGATGAAGTAGTTGAGGCACAAGTTAAATACAAGAGGCTACGCAAAAGGGTGTTTGAGTCCGAAGCTAAACATCTGAAGCAACACAAAGGGAACATGGAGGCGATAAGGGAATGGAATGAGATTGCCACTAAGTCAGCAGATGGTTTGGAATACTTGGAACAAGGACTAATGGAGCTAGAAGGGAAGATGAGAAAGAGACTCTCGGATTGTCAAGGCATGGACGACGGTGAAGAAATAAGTATGGCAAAAGCTTACTTGCTGCTAGATATGCGCGATCTAGGAAATTTGACTGATGGGTCAAAAGAGACAAGCATGGAGAAAGTCCTTCGGGGATCCAGTAGATTAGGAGATAATGTTCTTTACTGCGTTCTAGCTTAGATTAGATTTCTATGTAATAAGTCTTTATTACATTAGTGACTTTATTATTATTGTCGATTTAGTGAAAGTTTGTTTTAGCCTATTTTCGCATTAATGAAATGAAGCAAAGTTGGTATCAATTTTCTCCAAAGTCTATGTGTCGCTTAGGCCTACCTCAGGCACAATGAGGTCCCAAAATTTTTTATTTCATGACTTTTTGAAACACGCTTAAATATTGCAAACATTCTTTTATTTCACCTAACTAACTTGGTTACCTTTTGCTTTTTCTTTTCTTTTTTTGATTATTCCCATTCCCATAGGTTGGTTGTGTATATTGGCATCATCAGCATACCACACTAGATCCATAGGTCCTCTACCTCCTCCTCCACCTAGCAACCTGAAAGGAAAAAGCAAGGGAAAAAGAAAGATGGATGATTTAAGTGGTATTAGGAAAGACAATGCTACTATGGCAGAAAACGTTGAAATTTCACATGGTAGAAGTACTCTTGGGCATAATGAGCTGGTCTTACGTTTGGAGCAGTAAATCCTGGAACTACAGGGCAAGCTCGAGCAGGTCCAAAATCTAGAAAACCTCTCCCTTACTCTCAATATTCCCGACATCAAGCAGCAAAATCCGACTACCTAGAACGAAACACCACCACAAAACCAGAATCCACAACCAAATCCTCATGCACCACACCAGTATCATAATCCCGCACCTCCCCAGAACCTTAACCCACCACCAGTGCCAACCCCTCAACAACACCACCATCATCCAACTCAATACCCAAAAACCACTACTTATCATACGCCCTCCCCCAAAAAATTCACCACAACCCACTCAAGATCCCCAAAACTCAATAACGACCACCTATATACCCAAGTTATGGGAACTCACCAAAATAACCCGATATATGTGGAAACCTTACCCCATACCTCGCAGCAAACCATGTACATACCTGAACCAAATGAGAAGGACTTGCTCATTAGAAACATGGCGGAGGAACTCAAGAAGCTCATAGGGAGAGTCCAGAGTGTTGAAGGTGGGAAAGGCGTAGAAGGTCTAAACTACGAGGACATGTGCATTCATCCACATGTGGAACTGTCAGAGGATTACAAACCTCCCAAGTTCGAAATTTTTGATGGTACTAGTGATCCAAAGGTGCATTTGAGAACATACTACGACAAGCTTGTAAGAGTGGGTAAGAATGAACAAATCCGCATGATATTGTTCATGCGAAGCCTTACAAGAGATGCTTTGTCATGGTATATCAGTCAAAACCCAAAGAAGTGGGTAAATTAGATGAGTATGGCATCAGAGTTCATGCATAGGTTTAGGTTCAACGCGTAAAACGCGCCAAACATTTGCTATATTCAAAACCTCAAGAAGAAGCCGATAGAAACCTTCTGTGAGTATGCTACTCGTTGGAGATCAGAGGCCGCAAAGATAAGGTTGGCACTTGAAGAAGAACAAATGTACAAGTTCTTTGTTAGAACTCAAGATCCGCAGCATTATGAAAGGTTGATGGTCATCAAAAATCACAAGTTCTCCAACATCATCACGTTAGGGGAAAGAATAGAAGGAGGAATAAAGAGTAGGATGGTAACTAATTTCGAGGTGCTACAGGCCACGAATAAAGCTTAGCAATCAGGAGGTATTTCAAAGAAGAAAGAAGTGGGTGCCATGACGGTAGCATACGGCCCTATGTCTCCCCTCACATACCAAATAGCTCCATCTATATATAAACCCTCAACCCCAAAATACCAATGCCCTGCCACAGCATACCATACCTAAAACACTCAACCTACATATTACCATTCACCTCCACCTGCCTGCCAAAACTACCCAAAGCCACGTACAAAGTTCGACCGCATACCTCTTAGACAATACACCTCGATTGTTGAACCCATAGGCCAACAATATGAAGACTGAAAGCCGCTGGTTATGTCACCCCTATTCCTTCCGTTGTTGTGGAAAATACATCTCAATGGATCAACCCCAACAAAATATGTGCTTATCATTCAGGAATGAAGGGTCACACCATTGAGGAAAACCGCACATTGAAAGACAAGATTCGGACGCTGATCGACACTATGGTTATACAAGCGAAAGAAGCTACACCAAATTTTCGCAACAACCCTCTCCTAGATCACAGAGGTGAGGGAGTGAATGTGATAGAAAATGAAAAGGAATGGGATTAGGAATGCTCCATTAGACTCATTCGAGAGGGAGACGCTCCTAAAACATCTTCGGTCACCTTCACGCCAGCTGTGATAAAAACCTAGGCGCCATTTGAAGTTGGGGTAGCTACACCATTCACCGTGATGGTAGCTCCCACACCATCTTACAAGTCTGATGTCATCCCGTGGTATTATGTTGTGGAAGAAATAAGAAAGGGAAAAGCCAAAGTGGAAAAAATAGGTACCCCACAAGGTATGACTAGAACCGTTAGAGTTTACACACTTGAGAATCTTGGAGGAACGAGCAAGGAAGCTGAACCTAAGCCGTCTGTTATCGAGATCGGAACTAACGATCTTTGGATCAAGATACAAGCAAGGGACTAGTTTGTTGTTGACCACTTAAACAAGAATCCCACTCAGATATATATCATATCAGTGTTGCAACGCTCAGATGCACACAATAATTCTTTGGTGAAGGTGTTAAGTGAAGCTTATGTACCCGCAGGCATCACTAGTGGAGAGATGGCTAACATGGTCGGACAGGTATTGCAGAGCCACAAAATCACTTTCCACGAAGATGAGTTACCACCAGAAAGACTGAGTCACAATAGGGCATTGCACATCACAGTGCAATTCGAGGATAATTTCATCTCCAAGGTCTTGAGAGATGGAGGTTCGAGTCTGAACATATGCCCACTGACCACTTTAAAGATATTGGGTAAAGGCCTACACGAGATACAAATCGGAAGCATGAATGTGAAGGTATTCGATAGATATCAGAGAGCCACTATCAGAGAAATCAACCTCAATCTACAGATGGGTCGGGCTTGGTTGATGTTGAGTTCCAAGTGCTAGATATATTTGCTACTTACAATCTATTGTTGGGACGGCCATGGATACATGCAATCGGGGTAGTAGCTTTAACTCTGCACCAGGCTCTGAAGTTCAAGTGGAACCATCCGGAAGTGATCGTTCATGGAGATGGGAGCAACCCCATCTACACCAATCAGACCATTCCAGTCGTCGAAAACAAAAGGAAGTTGGGTGGAGAAACATATCATCGCATTGAACACGTTAACGCAATTGAAAAGGACCGATGGTGGAGCAACAAGATAGAAATAATATTGTTGTAGGGCAAGGGTCTCGATGAAAAGCTTCAAGGGATCACCAAACCCGTACAACCCCAGTATCATGGCACGACTTTTGGACTCGGATATGAATATACATGGAAATAATATCAGGTTTGGACACCGTCATGGCATACCCCTTATTATCCACTGGAACAACCCATACCACCTATGCACCAGACATTCCATCAGGCTAACATGATGTGGGGATCTGAGGAAGATGGGATTTTGTAGGCATGAGAAAGATGTTTCTAGATGAAGAAGACATGGACTGCAGTGCAATTGTTGAGGAGGAGGAGGAGGAGGAGGCGGAGGAAAACCATACCATTCCAACCATGGAAGAAGGAGTTGTTCTCATGAACTGGACCGCTGCACCATCCCGGGCTCGCCGAGTTCCTGGGTAGCCTGGCAAACTAGCATGAATTATTTTCAAATAGTTTTGAGGATTTAAGACATTTTTCAGTATTTTGTTTTGAAATAATTACTCGAGCTACCGAGTCGTACTTGTTGACATTTTTTAAAAGTTTTATTAATGCATTACTGCTTTTCATAATTATTATTATCTTTCTACATTCTTTTCAACATAACTGTCATATCCTGATGAACCTACGACTATGACATGTAATGATACAACGCAACATAAGGACAGTGATTCAGAAGATCAGGAAGATGATATAATACCTGAGGAAATCGTCAAATAAGTAGAAAATTTTGAAAACAAATCGAAGTCTAATTTGGAGGATACTGAGGCCACTAACTTAGGGGATTCCGAAAAAGTCAAGGAAACTCGTATAAGCATTCATCTATAAAGAAGAGTATATCAGATTCCTAAAAGAGTATAAGTAAATCTTAGTCCGACGACAATATGACTGGTTTAAGCACATCCATAATAGCTCACAAGCTACTCATCAATCCCATGTGTCCATTGATAAAGCAGAAGCTCAGAAAATTCAAGCCAGGTATGAGTTTGAAGATAAAAGAGGAGGTCATCAATCAAATTAAAGCCAAGGTTCTCCGAGTGGTCGAATATCCGACCTAGTTGGCCAACGTTGTGCCTGTACCAAAGTCGGATGGGAAAGTTAGCGTATGTGTCAATTACCGAGAACTGAACAGAGCAAGTCCTAAGTATGATTTTCCACTGCCTAACATACGCATACTGATTGACAAATGCGCCAAGCATGAACTCCAATCCTTTGTGGATTGCTTTACAAGATACCATCAAATTTGTATGGATGAAGAGGATGCCAAAAAGATCGCCTTTATCACACCATGGGGAATATATTGTTACAAAATGATGCCGTTTGGTTTGAAAATGATGGGGCCACCTACATGAGGGCCATGACGACTATCTTCGATGACATAATACACAAAGAAATAGAGGTGTACGTGGATGATGTTATCATCAAATCTAAAAGGAGTTTGGATCACATAGCAGACCTAAAGAAGTTTTTCGATCGGCTTCGAAAATACAACTGGAAGCTGAACCCTGCAAAGTGTGCCTTCAGAGTTCTTGCTGGAAAATTGTTAGGTTTCATCGTCAGCCGCCAAGGTATTGAGCTAGACCCGTCAAAAATCAAAGTTATCCAATACTTTCCACCTACAAAGAATAAGAAAGATGTGATGAGTTTTCTAGGGCGCCTAAATTACATCATCCACTTTATAGAACAATCAATCGTGATATGTGAGCCAATCTTCAGGATACTGAGATAAGATGGTGCGACAAGCTGGACTGAAGAATGCCAAAAAGCCTTCGACAAAATCAAGGAGTATTTATCTAAATCGCCCGTTTTGGTCCCACCAGAACCAGGAAGACGTCTGCAACTTTACATGTCGATATATTAACTGAGCAAGAAGTTCACGCCTTACCAAGCCCGGCACTCTATGTTGGAACGCACTTGTTGTACTTTGACATAGATAGCCTAAAAGTTGAGACATTATTTATGTGCGTACACTACATATCTCATATCAAGGATGGATCCGCTAAAATACATCTTCCAGAAACCCATGCCTACAGGTAAATTAGCAAAGTGTTAAATATTTCTGAGTGAGGTCAACATTGTCTATGTAACTCAGAAGGTAGTAAAAGAGCAAGCATTGATGGATCATATTGAAAAAAATCTCATAGACGGAGAATACGAACCATGGAAAACGTATTTTCTCGATGAAAATGTATAGTTTGAAGGAGAAGATATTAACGAGGCGTACGATGGTTGGAGGTTTCTACGGAGCAGCTGTCATGCCCCAAAATCGAGGGACGAGACCAGAGCCTAACCGAATGAGCCCGGTTAAGCGAACCTAATTTTCCTTTACTATCCCACGCGTTACCCTGTGATTTCAATATACATTATTCATGTGAAATAGCCATTTATAACTTAAGCATAAACTTACAAATTTAATTCATTTCTACTTTTTATCATTACCAACATATGATACCAAATACTTACAAACTACATACGACATTTACCAACGTGGATCACGATTCCGAACCGTACCATTACTTACCCAAAATACATATGTACACTACCCACATTGTGCCTTCGGAGCCTCTACGAATACAAAAGATTTATATAATACATGCCGGAAAAAAGGCCCCGGCTATACCTTATACTACACAATAAACTCAAAATAAGGCGACATGATTCACACGTGGCCCCGGGAGGAAGTGGGGCTCACCAGAACAGCTGACGAAAAGGGGAGGAGGCACTATTGGCGGTGGGCTGAATTACCTGCTGTAGAACCACCTACATTCATATAAGAAAATGTAGCGCCCCCGGCAAAAGGGACGTTAGTACTGTGGAATAGTACTAGTATGTATGAACAAACTTTATCCCAAGTACAATCAAACAATACACAAGTAAGAAACAGTAATAGAACAAATCAATCAATTCACGTGGAAAGAATCAACCGTAATCAACAAATTTCACAATCTCTCATTTTCCCCTTTCAACATCACCATATTCAAAAGTCCCATAGATTTTCATTTCAATAGTGATAATGATCACATTCCATCCTTATTACCTCGGCCACCCTTATTACCTCACAACCCATAATCCTTATTATTTATTATTTTGTGTTGCAGCGCATAACCCGATCCCACCTAACAATCATATTTCGTAACAACAACCAAAAACAATCAAATCACAGGAATCCTTCCTTTCAAGGAACACAAGTTCGTATCAACAATTCGCTATTTGAGCTCAAGGCACAATGACTCTCACCAAGCAGTAATTCATGTACACGGTGTTACCATAACGTTCAACTCATTTACATCATTTCACAATACCCTTTTTCATTACTTACCATGCACGGGTTTTAGCCATTATATACATTCCCATACTTGGACACATTAACATTTCTTCATTCATCAACACATACTTTCATATCGATACCCTCGAGCATTTACGAGCTTTGCACATAATAAGATAGGCACATCAAACCACTTTTCACAATCTCATATAGCAATATAGTATAGCAATCAACTAGGACGATCAGAGAATAGATATCTTACGTCTCAACACATTTGAACAATAAATTCACATATTTTCAAACAAGGTACACATACCGTATGCTCGGAACCAACAAGAGGATTATACAAAGGTTAAAGTTAGCCATACACCTGGGGTCAAAATCCCCTTTTAACTTTTACTCACAAATCACCGAACCGACTAGTACCGTCAATCTAGTTCACAATTAAACATATTCAACTCAGAATTCGAAATCATGCATACAATTTGAACTCTTTGAAGCATCTTATCGAAATATAGGCGACCCCATTAGATTACCACCCCTTCTTTGTGAACTTTTACCCCAACCTACTTCCTCTTACTAGATCATGGACATTAATGATCATGCATGCAAGGTATCAACTTATATTTTCAAGAATCAATTCATGAGAGTCCCCTTTTTGTTTAAAACCTGAAAACCAATGGAAAGGGGTTCGGGATTCTTACCTGTTAGAATGAAGAAGAAGATGATTACTCAAAATTTCCAGGCCTGAGTGACTTTGAAAATCCAATTGATAAAGATGAAGCTTTCTCTCTCAAGAACCCTCTCTCCTCTCTCTCTCTAATTTTGTTCAGAAAATGGTTAAAAATGAAGGGGAGGGATGTTTTAATGAACTGGGGTCGGGTTTTAAAATTAGAAAAATAGGAGCACGACACAAGAATGCGGTCAGGAATGCGATCACATTCCTGATATGCGGTCCGCAGAGTCGACCGCAAAATGGCCCTCTAGGTGGGCAAAAATCGAAAACAATCTGCCCAGGTGTGCGACCATTATGCGGTCCGCACACACGCTATGCGATCGCATAGTGCATCGCATAACCTCCCTCCCAATAATCAAAGGCAGCAATGCGACAGCTATGCGGTCCGCAGAACCGAAATGCGATCGCATATTGGACCGCATAGTTTTCCTCAAATGGGGCAGTGATCTGCCCGTGTATGCGACCATTATGCGGTCCGCATACACGTTATTCGATCGCATAGTGCGTCGCATAATGCCTACTTTCTGGAAAATTTTATTCTTTAAGTCCGGGGATACTTTTTACTCAATTTAGGTCCGTTTCAAAAATTTCCACAATAAAAACAACTCGGGGACTTATTCGGGCATTATTTTAAAGAAGAAAATTTTACGGGTCTTTACATCCTCCCCCCCCCCTTAAAATCATTCATCCTGGAATGAGGATTTTGGAAATCAAGTAGTTTTGAAAGCACGATATGCAAACTTCCAGATTTTCACTAACTCTAATATTTTAGAAAATTTTGCCAGAGTTCCCTTTGTAATTAGACCTACCTACCTGTCAGAGAGCCCCCGAAACACATTTCCAAGCACCATTACACAGTTTTAATCACCCAATAACTCACACACAACATTGTTACCTCACCAATTTGCAAATATTCAATCATTTTGTCAACTACACATAGCTCTTTCTTTTTATACCACAAATTTGCACATGATTCACATTCTTGCACATAACTTGGTCATTTTAATGAGTCCCATACAACCCAATCACCTCAATATACCATATTCATTTCAATTAATCATTACCAACCTACATTACTATTAATCACTTGCCTAACACATACGTTCCACAAAACTTTCATTTACTTAAAGGGTTGCACACTACCCAAATAGTAACAGCAGGTTCGGTTTCAGCACACATTGGGAAATTACAACAATAAGGCAATTAGGGGAAGATGGGGTGCTTTTGCACCAAACTGAACATAAAATATAACTTGCTTAGAGATGAAAGTTCGGACGAACACTACTAGACTTATTCAAACAAATGGGGATATTTTTCTTTCATCTCATTTTCCGCTTCCCACGTGGCTTCCTCAACGTGCTGACTTCGCCACAATACTTTAACTGAAGCAATTTCTTTGTTCCTCAATCTATGGACTTGTCTATCAAGAATAGCAATCGGAACCTCTTCATACGATAATTATTCATTAACCTCAATAGTCTCAACTGGCACGATGGCTGATGGGTCTCCAACCACTTTCTTCAACATAGACACGTGGAACACCGGGTGAACTAATGACAATTTAGGGGGTAATTCCAACCTATAAGCCGTTTGTCCTATCCTTTGAGCAATCCGATATGGCCCGACATACCTTGGGCTCAATTTCCCTTTTTTCCCAAACCGCATCACTCCCTTCATGGGAGATACCTTCAAGAATACCCAATCATCTACTTGGAATTCCAGTTCTCTTCGACGAACGTTCGCATAGGATTTTTTACGGCTCTGAGCGGTTTTCATCCTCTATTAAATGACTCTGACTTTTTCCAATGCTTGGTGCACAAGATCTAGCCCTAACAATTCTGCTTCACCAACCTCGAACCACCCAATTAGAGATCCACACCTTCTTTCGTACAATGCTTCAAATTGGGCCATCTGAATACTAGCGTGAAAGCTGTTATTGTAAGAAAATTCGATAAGTGGTAAATGATCATCCCATCTACCTTTGAATTCCAACACACAAGCTCGTAACATATCTTCAAGCGTATGAATAGTTCGCTCTACCTGCCCATCAGTCTGCGGATGAAAAGCCGTGCTGAGATTTACCTGATTACCCAACCCTTGCTGAAATTTCCTCCAAAAATTAGTCGTGAATTGGGCTCCTCGATCTGAGATAATAGAAATTGGAGTACCATGAAGCCTGACTATTTCCTTGATATACAACTGAGTGTACTGTTCTGCAGTATCGGTGGACTTGACTGGTAAGAAGTGAGCTGATTTCGTGAGTCTATCCCTATCACCCAAATCGAGTCAAACTTGCGCTGAGTGCGAGGTAGCCCTACCACTAAATCCATGTTGATCATTTCCCATTTCCACATTGGAATTTCCATAAGCTGAGTTAACCCACGGGGCCTCTAATGCCTGGCCTTTACCTACTGACAGTTCAGACATTTAGATACAAACTCTGCCACACCTCTCTTCATACCGCTCCACCAATAAACTTCCCGGAGAACTTGATAAATTTTCGTAGAACCTGGGTGCATGGAATACCTAGAATTGTGAGCTTCCGCCATCACCCTCTCCCGAAGATTATCCACATCAGGAACACATAGTCTTCCCTGGCACTGTAAAACACCATCATCGCTACCGAGTGAAAATGTCAAAATCTTGTTATTCAAAACTGCCTCCTTCAACTGCGCCAATGCTGGATCCATATACTGCTTTTCCTTGACTTCCGCTACAAGTGATGATTCTTCCCCATTATGCACCATAATATTTCCCTCGTCTGAAGTTGAGAGACAGACCCCCATACTGGCCAATTGATAAATCTCCCGGGCAATAAGCCTCTGATCCACCTTCAAATGAGCCAAACTACCCATAGACTTCCGACTGAGAGCGTCGGCCACCATATTCGCCTTCCCTGGATGGTACGAAATGTTCATATCATAATCCGTAAGCAATTCTAACCATCGTCGCTGCCTTAAATTCAACTCCTTCTGCTTGAAAAAATATTGGAGACTCTTGTGGTCTGAGAACACGTCCACATGGACCCCATACAAATAACCCCGCCATATTTTTAATGCAAACATAACTGCCGCGAGTTCTAAATCATGCGTCGGATAATTCTTCTCGTGATTCTTGAGTTGCCTAGAAGCATAGGCTATAACCTTCCCGTGTTGCATCAACACACATACCAAACTAACCCTTGAAGCATCACAATAAACCAAAAATCCCTCCGTGCCCTCTGGCAAGGTTAACACCGGTGCCGAAGTCAATCTTGATTTCAATTCCTAAAAGCTCTTCTCACAAGCGTCGGACCATTGGAACTTAATTGCTTTCTGCGTCAATTTAGTCAATGGGGAGGCGAGGGTATAGAACCCCTCCACAAACCTCCGATAATACCCAGCTAGCCCCTAGAAACTACGAATCTCTATCGGGGTCGTTGGTCTAGGCCAATCCTTCACCGCTGTGATCTTCTGGGGATCAACCTTAATCCCTTCTCTGGAAACAACATGACCCAAAAATGCGACTGACTCCAAAAATTCACATTTTGAAAACTTGGCATACAATTGGTGTTGATGAAGAGTCTGCAGAACTGCCCTGAGGTGATTAGAATGATCCTCCCGACTCTGCGAGTAGACAAGGATGTCATCAATAAAAATAATCACGAAGGAGTCAAGAAACGGTTTGAAAAGCCGTTTCATAAGATCCATGAAAGCCGCTGGATCATTGGTCAGTCCAAAGGACATTACCAAAAATTCAAAATTCCCATAATGAGTTCTGAAGGCGGTCTTAGGAATATCCTGCTCTCTGATCTTCAACTGGTGATACCCCGACGGTAAATCAATTTTGGAGAAAAACCTTGCACCCTGCAATTGGTCAAACAAATCATCTATCCGAGGTAATGGATACTTGTTTTTGGTAGTGACTTTGTTGAGCTGCCGATAATCAATACACATCTGAAGCGACCCATCCTTCTTCCTGATGAAAAGAACCGGAGCGCCCCACGGCGACACACTCGGTAGAATGAACCCCTTCTCCTATAAGTCTTTCAACTGCTCCTTTAACTCCCTCAACTCTGTTGGCGCCACTCTGTATGGAGGAATAGATATTGGCTGCGTATCTGGCAATACATCAATCCCAAAATCGATCTCTCTATCTGGTAGAATCCCTGGAAGCTCGTTCGGAAATACTTCAAAAACTCATTCACGACTGCGACGGACTCGGGGGCAGACACTTCTGAAGTGGTGTCCGCAACCCGGACCAAATGAAAGACACACCCCTTTTTAATCATCTTTGAGGCCTTAAGGTAGGAAATGAACCTACCCTTTGGCACCACACCATTCCCTTTCCACTCAATAACTAACTCATTGGGAAACTCTAGTCTCATAATTCTTATTCGGAAGTCAAGTTTAGCAAAGCACGAGTAAAGCCAATCCATTCCCATGATAACATCAAAATCTACCATCCCAAGTTCGATAAGATCGGTCGTGGTATCTCGACCACACGTCGTGACAACACAATTCCTATAGACTCGTGCGGCTGTAATGGAATCACCAACATAAGTCGACACAGAGAACGGATCATGAAGTTGTTCGGGTTCTGTCCCAAAACTTGAAGCAATAAATGGGGTAACATATGACAAAGAGGACCCCGGATCAATGAGCATAAACACCAAGTGCTTGAACAGTCAGAATACCTGTAATAAAATCTAGAGAAGCCTCTGCACTCTGGAGACCACTCAACGCATAGAAGCGACTGGGTCCACCTCTACCTCGTACTCCACCCCTAACTGCACCACGCCCTGCTGGAGCTGGAGGACGTACTGGAGATGCGGCGACTGAAGAAATGGACGGCTGAGTAAAACCACTACACATGCCCTGACTGGGCGCACAGCAATCCCGCCGAATATGACCTCTCACTCCACACCTGTAGCATACCGGGATATCCAGGTAACAAGGCTCGGTATGGAACCTCCCACACTTATGGCATGGAGCCCTCCTCTGCTGCTGGAACCTCCCTCCTCGACGACTGGACTGATGGGTTCTCCTACTATCTGATCTTGGTCCCCAGCGACTGCTCTGCTGAAAACGGTGCACTGATGGCGGTGCACTGGATGAGGACTGAGCATAAGACTGGGATGACCCTGATGGTCCTCTCCCTTGAACTGGCCTCCCTCCTCCAACTGAACTCCACGAGTGGCCCGCTGACCGGGCCCTGCTAATACTCTCCCTCTCAGACCTTATCTTCTATTTTCTAGCCTCCGTGGCCTGGGCGAATCCCACTATCTTACCATAATGCATGTCTGAGTGTAAGGCAGCTTTAGCAACTTCATTCACAACCAAGGGACTGAGGGACTGAGGCCCTGAATAAACCGTCGAACTCTGGCATCCATAGTCGATACCAACTGAGGAGCGTACTTGGACAATCTCAAGAACTCCATGTGGTACTCCCACACATTCATATTACCTTGCTTGAGAACCTCAAACTCCATAGCACGGGCTGCCATAGCCTCGGTAGGCAAGAAGTGATCCATGAAAGCATCAACGAACTCATCCCATCCCGTCGGAGGGCTTCCATGCCCACGGGAATTCTCCTACATCTCGAACCATGAATACGCTGCCCCCCTCAGCCTATAAGATGAACTCAACCCCCTCTATCTATGTAGCCTTCATAACCCAAAGTGTCTTGCACATCTCATCTAGAAAATTCTGCGGATCGGCCTACGGATCAATACCTGAGAACTCTGGAGGGGCCAACCGCAGAAACTGGTTGACTCTGGAACCGGCGGAATCTCGCGGTCCGCTAGAGGGCGCAGGGGCAGCATGAGATCTTTGGTCCTGAGCGGCCACTAACTGAGTCAACATATGAACAGCTCCCCTGAGGTCCCCATCGAAAGTACCAGGACCTGGAGCTGGAACCGAAGAAGGATCAGGAATACCAGCGGAAGGGGTTACAGCACACTTCGCCGCAGCAAGAATAGGAACACTCTGGCCTGGAACAGAAAGGCCAGGTGGATTCAAGGTCGGGGATCTGCTCTCACCCACACCATCGAGTACAGAATTCACAGTCACACTTGGAGTGGCATTGGCCTCTAGGCCGAGTCGAGCTCTCTTCTTTGGTGCCATTACTGAAAAATTTGGAACAAAGCACGAGTTAGACAAGAATATTTTCACTTTCCGCTTCACCGCATGATATAGAATAACAATGAAAAGGGTGTTTCCTAAATGTCCATGTAGCCCCCTAATTATAGATATGGTCGACAACACACCGATAAGAAGGGCTCTACTAGACATGGCTCTGAGACATCCTAGGACACTAAAAAAAACCTTAGGCTCTGATACCAAGTTTGTCATGCTCCAAAATCGATGGACGAGATCGGCGCCTAACCGAATGAAACCGGTCAAGAGAACCTGATTTGCCTTTCCTATCCCACGCGTTACCCCGTGATTTCAATATATATTATTCATGTGAAATAGCCATTTATAACTTAAGCATAAACTTAAAACTTGAATTCATTTCTACATTTTCTCATTACCAACATATGATACCAAATACTTACAAACTACATACGACATTTACCAGTGTGGATCACGATTCCAAACCGTACCATTACTTACCCCAAATACATATGTACACTACCCACATTGTGTCTTCGGAGCCATTGGTGTGTTGGTATATTCGGTTAGGGCCCCGAGGGGCTCAGTATTGATTTCGTATGGTTGGCGGGAATTCTGGACTTGGAAATTTGCAGCTGTAGCTGCTGGTGTGGATGTTTTTGTGTTGACCGCACCTGCGGTCGAGAAGCCGCAGATGCGATGTCGCAGGTGCGATGTCGCAGGCGCGATGGGAGGAGCGCAGATGCGAAAAGTCTAGGCTGGGAATTTTTCCTCAGGTGCGGAATTTGGTCGGGTAAGTGAAATTCTGCAGGAGCGCACCTGGGGCCGCAGGTGCGACTAAATGTCCGCAGGTACGGAAATGACTGGCAGTACTGTATATAAAGGCCCTCCGTGAAATTCATTTCATTTCACCATTTTTGCATGCGAGAGGAGCTCTTTTGAATGCAGATTGGAGAGGGGATTTGTGATTCTTCAGTGAAGGTAAGTTCTCGGGTTATTATCATCGTTCCTATGCTATTTAATTTGGATTAGGCTTGTAGTTGGAGGATTAAAGTAAGAAAAGTTGGAAAAAATGGGAGGAAATAATTGGAATTTCTTTTGAGGTTTTGGGTAGTCAATTGTGGTCCGATTTTGATGTTCTTGGTATGCACGATATCATGGGAGGACGAGGCTTCTAGTGATGTAAAAATTATTGAATTCTGAGACGTGGGCCCGGGGCTCGGGTTTGGCCGAATTTCGAGATTCTAGTATAAATTGATAATTTTCGATTGGGTTTTGTTCCTTGAGTATATATTAATGATGTTGTACTGGTTTTGGCTAGATTCGGAGCAATCGGGAGCCAATTTGAGGGGCAAGAGCATTGCGGATTAGTGTTTTGGCCCGGTAGAGGTAAGTAATGGTTATAAATCTTGTCCTGAGGGTATGGAAACCCGGACTACATATTTCTCACTAATTTTGGAAAGGCGCACATGTCGGATGATGAGTATGTAGAGCGTACTGATTTTTGGATTGGACTAGGTCCTCTCCTCGGCAACTAATGAGTTGCACATTTACTCAAAACCTTATGTTAAATCATATTCTAAAGATTGTTGAAATATTTGGGTTACGCCGTGTTTGGGGCCTCGTGTCGATTTGTTTAGACCCCTTGAGGGCTTTTTACTGTTGTTTTCCTCACTATTTGTTGATGATTTCACTCAGCATCATTGTGCGTACTATTTTTCGAAACTCAGCATGATTTACACCACTTTAAGATTTAAACTGATGTTTTGGGTCGAGTACCCTGTTTTACTAATTCACTCGAGGAGCCTTTCGAGTGGTTCTGCTGAGTGTGGCCGAGGGCCAAGAGTGATGGTGAAGTGCTGAGTATGGACGAGGGCCAAGAGTGATGGTGAGGTGTTGAGTGATATTAGCGCTTGGGCTGAAGGAGCCCCTCCGGAGTCTGTACACACCCCCAGTGAGCGCACCGAGTGCCGAGTGACGAGTGATGGGAGGCCGAGTGACGAGTGTTGGGAGGCATGTGTCATTGTGAGATGTTAATGACTGTGACGCATGCCCTAGGGGCTGATTTGATACATGTTTTTTCCGAGGGGCTACTGATGATTTTACTACTTTCATTTGCATACTAAATCTTTCGGTTTGAAGTTGTTAAACATATGCATTCATTAAAGGATTTTTCTGAAGTGATTTTAAGGCATGATGATTTCACATATCTATGTTATACTGTTGGAAAGAAAGGATGTGCCTCTTGTGATTTGATGACATTGATTTTTATGTGTTTCTTTCTGCTCAGACCTGATTTATTTTCATTACTACTGAGTTGGCGTACTCACATTACTCCCTGCACCTTGTGTGCAGATTCAGGTGTTAGGGCAGGGTGAGTTGTCTATCTGTTCCAGAGATTCTCGGAGGTTTGCGAGGTAGTTGCATGCGTCTGCAGTCCTGCTCACTCCCTTATTTAATATTATTGAATTTATTTCCCTTGAGTTGTATATTTATGTAGATTCTCATGACCAATGACTCCGGGTTCTCGGGGTTTTATTTATTATTCAGTATAGTTTTGACTATTTTTATAAATGTTTAAAGGAAACTTTCATGGGTAATCAACATAGTAAAGAGGTAAATAGGAGTTCATTATGATCTGAGTGAAGTTTTGGCTGGCCTAGTTCCATGATTGGCACCATCATGACTGGCCTGGATTTGGGGACGTGAAACCTCGGCCACCCTTATTACCTCACAACCCATCATCCTTATTATTTTGTGTTGCGGCGCGCAACCCGATCCCACTTGACAATCATATTTCGTAACAACAACCACAAACAATCAAATCACAATAATCCTTCCTTTCAAGGAACACAAGTCCATATCAACAATTCGCTATTTGAGCTCAAGAAACAATGACTCTCACCAAGCAGTAATTCATGTACACGGTGTTTCCGTAATCGTTCAACTCATTTACATCATTTCACAATACCCTTTTTCATTACTTACCACGCACGATTTTTAGCCATTATGTACATTCCCACACTTGGACACATTAACATTTCTTCATTCATCAACACATACTTTCATATCGATACCCTCGAGCATTTACGAGCTTTGCACATAATAAGATAGGAACATCAAACCACTTTTCACAATCTCATATAGCACGGTAGTATAGCAATCAACTAGGACGATCAGAGAATAGATATCTTACGTCTCAACACATTTGAACAATCAATTCACATATTTTCAAACAAGGTACACATACCGTATGCTCGAACCCAACAAGAGGATTATACAAAGGTTAAAGTTAGCCATACATACCTGGGGTCGAAATCCCCTTTTAACTTTTACTCATAAATCATCGAACCGACTAGTACCATCAATCTAGTTCACAATTAAACATATTCAACTCAGAATTTGAAATCATGCATACAATTTGAACACTTTTAAGCATCTTATCGAACGCTATGCGACCCCATTAGATTACCACCCTTCGTTGTGAATTTTTCCCCTAACCCACTTCCTCTTACTAGTTCATGGACATTAATGATCATGCATGCAAGGTATCAACTTATATTTTCAAGAATCAATTCATGAGAGTCCCCTTTTTGTTTAAAACCTAAAAACCAATAGAAAGGGGTTGGGGATTCTTACCTGTTAGAATGAAGAAGAAGATGATTACTCAAAATTTCCAGGCCTGACTGACTTTGAAAATCCAATTAATAAAGATGAAGCTTTCTCTATCAAGAACCCTCTCTCCCCTCTCTCTAATTTTGTTCAGAAAATGGTTCAAAATGAAGGGGACGGGTATTTTAATGAACTGGGGTCTTGTTTTAAAATTAGAAAAATAGGAGTCCGACACAAGAATGCGGTCAGGAATGCGATCGCATTCCTGACATGCGGTCCGCAGAGTCATCCGCAAAATGGCCCTCCAGGTGGGCAGAAATCAAAAACAATCTGCCCAAGTATGCGACCATTATGCGGTGCGCATACACGTTACGCGATCGCATAGTGCGTCACATAACCTCCCTCCCAAAAATAAAAGGCAACAATGCGACAGCTATGCGGTTCGCAGAACCGAAATGCAATCGCATATTATACCGCATAGTTGTCCTCAAATGGGGCAGTGATCTGCCCGTGTATGCGACCATTATGCAGTCCGCATACACGTTATGCGATTGCATAGTGCGTCGTATAACGCCTACTTTCTGGAAAATTTTATTCTTTAAGTCCCGAGGTACTTTTTACTCAATTTAGGTCCGTTTTAAAAGTTTCCACAATAAAAATAACTCGGGGACTCATTCGGGCATTATTTTAAACAAGAAAATTTTACGGGTCTTTACAGCAGCAAACTTCAAGGGAGTGGGTATCAGAGTTGTCTTATTATCAAAAATCAGTCAACACTATTATGTATCCATAAAATTCAGGTTTTTGTGCACCAACAATATGGCGGAATATGAGGCCTGCATCTTGGGAATCAGGTTGTCCATTGACATGAACGCTCAGGATTAGCTGGTAATCGAAGATTCAAATCTGTTGGTGTGATGGTAGGCTATAATCTTGTGTTACAGGCGCTTACTGCACTCCAATTTACTGCACTTTAATTGAGTTGATCTTTAATCGCTAGTGTTTTGCACAAATTGTGTGTTTTATGCCTTATAGGAGTGATTTTGAGCTATATAGATGTTTTGTAATGAATTCAAGTGATTTGGAGCTCTGAAGTCCAATTAGAAGCCCAAGGAATTAATCCGGAATTGTCTTCGGGGATCAACGAACACTAGTGCACTTAAAGAACAAAATGAAGAATCGAGCAGGACGCCACCCAGGTGCACGAGCGTGCACTGGGCGCACATATGGGGCAGAACATTGTGAAAAGTGCACGACCAAGTGTGCGAGCACACTTCCAGGTGAGCGTTCGCGCACGTCCAACTCCGAAAAATTATCCTATTTTGCGTGGGAAAAGGTGTTTTCACTTGGGCCCGACCCTAATAGGTTTATATACAAGGAAAACGGTATTTTTGGGACTTTTGACATATCTTAGACCTAAGTAAGCCAAGGAGGAGGTGGAGAAGCAAAAGCTCAATTGATCCATCATTCAATCTCAACTCAAGACAAGAGTTTGGATTGTTTATGTTTTCCTTTAACTTAAACGTTGTTATCATGAATTACTTCATATCCATGGAGTAGTTATCTTTAGGGTTTGATAGATTTGGTGTATTGATACTTGTTTGTAGATAATTAACTCTAGTTTTTATGTATTGAATCGTGTTGGATGTTTTAATCGTTGCATCTATATTCACTAGTTCATGTAATCGAGAGAGGCATAACTTGTGATATTATTGCATTATATTTTGTTGGTTGAATTTAGTAATTCTCCTTAGTAATCAAAAGAGGCTAGTTGAATTATTGATTAAATTAATTTAGGAGGATAATCGAAAGAGGTTCTCCTAAAGACCAATCTACTATGAATTCTTTCATATCTTCGCATACTCAAAATTGGTTCATCTTGTGAGGTTGAGACTTAATCGAGAGAGGAGTGTCAACTAATAAATTGAACTAATAACCAAGAGAATTCAAGTGAATCACTTGAACATTAGAAGTTAATTAACTAGAGTTAAATCTCAAACATTTGTCTTGCACCTATCGTATCAACCCTATCTTTCCCAATTGCTAACTTTCTTTGCTTAATACTTGCATTGATTGTCACTAGCCAATGGTTTAGACTCTTAGTTAATTTTAGTTTTAACCATATAAACCTCAATTGTTGATCATCTTGGATAGCAATCTCGCTACGAACTACAATAATATTGTTTAACTTCAATCCTTGTGGATACGATATTTTAATTTATTATATTCGACTAGCGAGAATATTTTAGTGTGTGTTTTGCGCTCGTCAAATTTTTGCATCGTTGCCGAGGATTGGCAATCAATAGTATTTGAAATGGTTTGTAGTGCTAATTCAGGAATTTTTCTTTTTATTTTATTTTCTCTTTCTACTTTTGGTGTTTTTGACCATGCATAAACTACAGATGAGATTGGTACATGACTCGATCTTCTAGGGAAGAAATGCAACCATACGAACAAAAACTTAAGAACAAATGCGACAGTTGAATAAGGAAAGAAATATCCTCAAGAAGATAGAGAAGGTTGGGCAATTCTTAACCAAAGAAGATATGGCTGGAGATGATGCTAATGTTGACTTGGCTACGAGGGAGACAGCCCAACTCAGAGAGAAAACTGTAAGAGATGCTGAAGAAGCAGCACTAAGAGATGCACACATTGCTTATGAAGAGGAGAGGTCTCTAACAATGGCTTAGAATCAGCCCTTGGGTACAGACCAGTTCGGAAACATAGCTCCTGGCAAAGGGAGACCACTTGGCAATTATGCTAGACGAGTTTACAACCAAGGCTTATCAAGTGTGAGACCATCTCCAGTTGCAGCCAATAATTTCGAGTTAAAGCAAAGGTTGCTCAAAACCCTCCAAAACAGTTGTGTCTTCATAGGAAAGATGAACGAAGATCCAAACAATCATCTAATGGACTTCGAAGAGATTATGAACACCTTTTAATATAATGGTGTGTCACAAGATGTAGTTTATATAAGGGCATTCCCCTTCACACTTAAGGATGATGCAAAGCACTAGCTTCGAAGCTTGCCCCACGGATCAATTAGAACATAGGAGGAGATGACCAGAAAATTTCTTGCTAAATATATCTCCTCATCTAAAAAGGGAAAATTTATAAGAGAAATCCATAATTTATGCCAGAATGAGACTGAAATTGTGTTTGAAGCATGGGAGAGGTTTAAGGAGATAGTGTGAAAGTGTCAACGTAGTGTAATTGAACTCTAGATGCAACTCTAGGACTTTTGGGATGGATTGACACCGATCTCACGGAGAATATTGAGTAATGCAATTGGAGGTCCGTTGATGAAAAAGACTCCAGAGGAGATGGTCACTATTCTTGATGAGTTGTCGGAAGATGCAAATCAGTGGCCCTCTGAAATTGCTAAAAGAAGAAGATCAACTAGTGTTCACCAGGTTGCTGCTAACACATCTGTGCAGGTACAGCTTGATGCCATGGCAAAAGAAATAAGGAAGCTGACCTTGGCTTCGATACATAACGAGACCCATGCAACATATGACATATGTGAAGAGGACACCCTACTCACGAGTGTCAAGCCTCAACTAAGGAAATTAATGTTGTGGTTAATTATAACTTCAATGCATTGGGTCAGAAGCACTGCGATTTTTCATGCAGTTCACATAGGGGTACAGCAAATGCATGGCAACAAAGTAACTCCAGATTTCAAGGAGCTCCTGGGTTTGGGAATCAGCCGAGGCCTCAGTTTTAACCTCAACAGCCAATTCAATCTTGGTTAGAAGATCTAATGAAATCATTCATTTCCAAGACATATGAGAGGTTAGATGTTTATGGTGCAGCTATAAAGGAACTTGGGACAAGTTTGCATAACTTGGAGAGACAAGTGGGACAAATTGCAACTATATTATCTGAGAGAAGCCCAGGTACTCTACCAGTTGATACTGAAAAGAACCCCAAAGAAATGGTAAATTATGTTACCTTGGGAAGAAGAGAAGTCTTTAAAGATACCACTCTAATTCAAAATGAAGTTGCGCTTGAAAAAGAATGTGGGAATGAGTTGAAAATTGAAAATGATAAAAAGGCTGAGAAGAAGAAAGGCAAGAAGGGAAATGAGAAAAAGAAGAAGGAAACTTCAGGAAAGGAGGAAACTAATGAAGAGAGCAAGAACATGTTTTCTCTACCTTTTTCCCATAAGCTCTATAGAGAAAAGTTGGACAAGTAGTTTGAAAGATTTCTTGATATGCTGAAACAGGTTAATGTAAACCTGTCATTCACATAATTGCTCTCACAAATGTCATCTTATGCAAGGTTCTTGAAGGAGATCCTGACAAAGAAGAGGAAGGTAGAAGAGACCGTAGTGGTCAAAGTCACACAGCATTGCAGTGCAATGTTGCAAAATAAACTCCCATAAAAGTGTGGAGATCCACGTAGTTTTACGATACCTTGCTCTTAAGGCACTCTTAACTTTGATAAATCTTTATGTGATTCGGGTGCCTCATTTAATCTAATGCCTTTGTCAATTTACATGAAACTAGAGAATAAGATCGGAGAGATAAGGTCGATGCCAATATTTTTGCCGCTGGCAAAACAAACAAATATAACACCCGAGGGGATAGTGGATTGATTTTTGGTGCGGGTGGATAAGTTCGTATATCCTGTAAATTTCATAGTGGTGAATATGGAGGAGAAAAAGGAGGTCCCCCTCATCCTAGGAAGACTATATTTAGAAACGGGTAGAGCTATACTGGATATACATGATAGGAAACTCATGCATAGAGTGGGTGAGGAGACCGTGACATTTGATATGAATGTAGCAACTGGAGTGAAAAAGGAGAAGCCAGCTGCAAGTGTTGAGTGGAAGGTGAAGGGCGTGAAAGTGAAGGATGTTGTTAGTGAAGGAGATAAGTGTGGGTTGTACCCCAAGAAGGCTGAGAAGAAGCTGTCTGTGTGGATGTGTGCACTAGTTCGAGCGCGTGAAATGGAGTCCGACTTTGATTCAGACCCCGGCTAGAGATTCAGGAAAGTTTCATCTACCTTATGCTTTTTAATTATGTTTCATGGGTACATGCCACAACTTAAAGTGTGGGGTGGGGGATAATTGTATGTTATATGTATATTAGTCTTAGTTTTTATGTTTGTTAGTTTTAGTAGTAGAAAAGAAAACCATAAAAGTTTTAAAACAATTTCGACTTTTCCCGACGATGGATATCATTCCACGGGTTTCTTGAGGGATTAAAGTTGAAAGGAAAAGACAAAAAGATTTTCTTTTGTTAGGTAGTGTAACATTTCCCCCTTGGTTTTTCTTTGTGCCGCGGTTATTTTCCAAGGTTTTTGTTTGAACCGGGTATAATTATGTTTTATTTTGATTAGGTGTAGGAGACCTTGTGCTATGAGTTCAGTTGAAGCAATATCTCTTGACTTTGTTATGCCTTGAGAATAGTGAGTGCTTTAGTTGTGACGCTTAGGCTTAGTTTTTGACTCTTGTATAAGTACCTTTATTTGTGTGTTCTTAACTTTGCTTAACTGCTTTGACTAGAATGTCTGGATAATCCAATTTTGAGAGAGTTATGTGCCATGTGGGAGTGAGGTTTTGTATATTCTATGCATTGCATTTGATGTCTAGAACTTACCCCGTGCGGAGAAATAGTAGTTTTATTCAGTCTTGGAAGTGATATAGGCATTTCTTTGTTGAGTCAATGATATATTTTACCCACATAATTGTTATGTATCGTAGCTAACCCAGTTGAGCATGTAATCCTGTTTCTTTAGTAATCACATTACAAGCCTCAGCCCTTTGTTTGAATTGACCATCTATTTGAACCTTTCCTCCACTTGTGAGCACTTGAATTGTATGAACTTTGTAAAAGTTGAAGTGTGGGGTGGTTGGTTTGGCTTTTGAGTGGAACTAATGAAATAAGGAGAAAAGTGCATTGTTTTGAAAAAGTAAGAGCCACTTGAATTGAATAAAAAAAAAGAAAAAAATAGTTGTATTGTTGTGGAAAATATTCCTTGAAAGTGGTGACTCTTGACGCATTTGTGCTTAAAGAAAGAGGAAGTTAATATATGTGGATGTGAAGGTGGAGTATAGTTTGACATAAGTGTGGGGTTTTGAATGTTAAAGTGTATGCATTAAAGTGCTTAGGGAGGTGTAGACACTCTTATATCTAAATGTATCCTACCCGTCCCGCAGCTTACATTACAACCAATTAAAGTCCTACATGATCCTAGACTGAATAACTCAATTAGTAGAGTAGTACACTACGGGCAAGCCTATGGTTCGTCTTCTGTGGCATATGAATGTTGTGTTTGAGAGTGAGTGAATTCTTTCTATCTTGAATTTCTAATCGTTCATAAGTTTTTTTGTGTGTGGAACTACTCTTTATTGTTGTGTGAGAGCACATGATTCATGAAAGAAAGGTAAGGTCGTTGACCTCTATGTTAGAGTAAGTGAGCAAGTTGTGAATGATGTGTGGTGCTTGTGAGTCAAATCTTGAGGCAAGAATGTTACACTATTGTGCTTAGTTATTTTAAAAATTCTTGGTGTGATGAGTAGGAGAGTTGTTTAATAAGGTTGTTTCTTTATAAAGTGTAGTTTGTTCGCTTATCGTGTTCAGGGATCAACGGACGCTAGTGCACTTAAAGAACGAAAAAAGTATCGAGTTGGACACCACCCAGGCGCGCGAGTGTGCATTGGTCTCGCATATGGCGTTGAACAGTGTGAAAAGTGCACGACCAAGTGCGCGAGCACACTTCCAGGTGTGCGGCCACGCACGTCCAACTCCGAAAAAGTGTCATATTTCGGTAGGAAAAGGTGTTTTCGCTTGGGCCCGACCCTAATTTGTAAATATACATGGGAAAATGGTACTTTTGGGACTTTTGACATATCTTAGCCCTAAGGAATCCAAAGACGAGGTGGAGAAGCACAATCTCAAGCAATCCATCATTCAATCACAACTCAAGACAAGAGTTTGGATTTTTATGTTTTCCTTTAACTTAAACACTGTTATGATGAATTACTCCATATCCATGGAGTAGTTCTCTTTAGGGTTTGATGGATATGGTGTATTAATACTTGTTTTTATATAATTAACTCTAGTTTTTATGTATTGAATTGTGTTGGATGTTTTAATCGTTGCATTATTCACTTATTCATGTAATCGAGAGAGGCATAACTTGTGATATTCTTGCATTATATTTTGTTAGTTGAATTCAATAATGCTCCTTAGAAATAGAAAGAAGTTGAATTGTTGATTAAATTAAGTTAGGAGGATAATCGAAAGAGGTTTTCCTAAAGACCAATCCACTAGGAATTCTTTCATATCTTCACGTACTCAAAATTGGTTCATCTTGTGAGTTTGAGACTTAATCGAGAGAGGAGTGTCTACTAATCAACTGAATTAATAACAAAGTGAATTCGAGAGACTCAATTGAACATTAGAAGTGAATTAACTAGAGCTAAATCCCAAACATTTGTCTTGCACCTATCCTATCAACTCTATCTTCTCCTAGTTGACAACTTTCTTTGCTTAATACTTGCGTTGATTTTCATTAGCCAATAGTTTAGAATCTTAGTTAATTTTTGTTTTAATCATATAAACCTCAGTTGTTGATCATCTTGGATAGCAATATCTCTACAAACTACGATAATACTGTTTAACTCCAATCCCTGTGGATACGATATTTTAATTTACTATATTCGACTAGCAAGCATATTTTAGTGTGTGTTTTGTGCTTGTCATGGTGCGCCAGGTTCTAAGAGAATGGGCTACGAAGAACACCAAAATATTGTCATAATTGCATTTTGTACAAGAGTTGATCAAGAGGTTCACAAAGAAAGAATTCAAACATGTTCCAAGGATTCAGAATTAGTTTTCAGATGCATTAGCTACTTTGTCTTCTATGATACAACACCCATACAAGAATGTCAGTGATCCTATGCCAATAGGAATCCGTAAGCAACCAGTATTGCGCTCATATTGAAGAAAAGTTCGACGGAAATACTTGGTTCCATGATGTCAAAGAATACTTGGAGAAGGGAGAATATCCAGAGAGTGCTATCCATACTCAGAAGCGCACGCTTCGAGGATATGCCAACCATTTCCTTTAGAGTGGAAGAATTTTGTATAGAAGGACCCCTGATTTGGTACTGTTGCGATGCGTCGATGCCGAGGAGACGTCTATATTGCTCGAGGAAATACATGCTGGAACTTGCGGACTCCACATGAATGGTTTTGTTCTGGCCAAGAAGATCTTAAGAGCAGGGTATTTCTGGATGACTATGGAAACAGACTGCATCAAATGTGTTCAGAAGTGTCACCAATGCCAGATACATGCTGATATGATACGAGTACCGCCCAACGAACTCAATGCAACGAGTTCGCTCCGACCCTTCTCTGCTTGGGGTTTGGATGTCGTTGGACCGATCAAACCCGCTGCTTCAAACGGATATAGATGCATTTTGGTTCACAAAATGGGTTGAAAACGCATCCTATAAGGCTGTAACTAAGAAAGTTGTAGCATATTTTTTTCGGGACCGCATCGTTTGTCGATTAGGAGTATCTGAGTCAATCATTACTGAAAATGGCGCCAATATCAACAGCAACGTGACGAAAGCCATGTGTGAAACATTCAAGATCAAGCATAGAAACTCTACAGCATTCAGACCACAAATGAACGGAGCCGTAGAAGCCGCCAACATGAACATCAAGAAGATATTGAGGAAAATTGTAGACAATTACAAACAATGGCATGAGAATCTATCGTACACCAAGTGAGGCAACTCCCTATCTACTGCTTTACGGTACTGAAGTCTTTATTCCCACCGAAGTAGAAATCCCTTCCTTAAGGATCATACAGGAAGCCGAGCTCAACGACGCGGATGGGTACGAAGCCGGTACAAACAACTAGCTCTCATTGAGAGTAAAAGAATGAATGTAGTGTCACGGTCAACTCTACCATAATATAATGCAAGGTCTTTCAACAATAAGGTTAGGTCAAGGAAATTCCCATCGGGGAAATTGGTACTGAAACGGATCTTCCCACATCAGGATGAAGCAAAGGAGAAATTCTCACCCAACTAGCGAGGCTCTTACATGGTTCATCGGGTATTAACAGGAGGAGCACTTATACTTGGAGAAATAGATGGAGAGATCTGGCCAAACCCCATCAATTTGGACGCAGTCAAGAGATACTACGTTTAAGATTATGTTTGCACTTTCTATTTGATGTAACTGAACTACGCTTGACTTGATTCCCTTTTAAGAGGGGATACGTAGGCAGCCCTATGGGTTTGGTCACATCATAATAAAATCTCCATTCTCCCTATGGTCCGAAACTGGGGCAAAAGCTCAAGCTTTCCCGATCTCATCATATTGGAACCGCCAAGGAGCGTGTCACCAGAAGTACGCATTTAACCGGGACAGAATTTTGAGGAGGATCCTCAAAATTCTGATATAAAGGGGTTACAATGTCTCAAAAGCGTGTCACGGTCATCAGTTCAACAAATTATTTGATCTCATGCATTATAACATATTTCAAACAACTACATTTTTATAAACAAATTTATCAAATGCATGTTTTTCGAAACTTTGTTTCTATAGCAGCCAGACGTTACGCAGGGTAACTCAAGTAGGGCCTCTAGACAAGAGCAAAGGCGAAGTAAGGAATTGAGAGCACGAACCGACCTTTCCCTTGAAAAACTCATGATTTTTCTTTGGGTGCAGGCATAATAAACATAATAGGAACATCCGCAAGAACATATAGACAACAGGATCACTATCTTCATAATGACAAAAGTCACCAAATGCGAACACATCAAGCTAAGAAATGCTTTATTTTCTCGCATTTAGTCATTGCTTTTCTTACATAGGGCTAAGCACTGCCCTCCTCATTATATAAGGATAAGCACTTCCTTTCTTTTCATAATACTGAACATTGTCTTTACTCCTCACATAGGGCTAAATACTGCCCATTCTTCGCATGAGACTAAGCATTACCTCCACATTGTATGAAGCTAAGCACTGTCTTTCTTTGCATGAGACTAAGCACTGTCTCCATTCTTCGCATGAGACTAAGCATTGTCTCCACATTGCATGAGGCTAAGCATTGACTTTCCTTGCATGAGACTAAGCACTGTCTCCATTATTCGCATGAGACTAAGCACTTGTGACGCCCCAAAAACCAAGGAGCGCGACCATTGCTCAACCGAGTAAACCCGACTGAGCAAGCCTATTAGGTTTCATTCTACCCAAAATAATTCATGAATAAAGAGGAGATGAACTCCATTAATCATACTTTATAAAAATTTCATTAACAACTTCCATTATGTTTCCATTAGCAGTTTCAACCATAATATCCAGAATATTACAATTTTTATAGATATGATGAAAAACATATTTGCCAAATACCAATATTTCTAATTCAATTCCCAATATCCAACACCACCCACATCCTATCTACGGAGCCCCTAAGTACAATTGAAGAGTAATATGGAAATGGCGGCAACAAGGCTCCGGCTATACCTCAAAATACAAAGTACACGATAACAAAACGACATAGGACCCCGAAATGAAGTGGGGATCACCAAGTTAGCTGAAAGGAGCATACCGATATCACTGATCAATGCCGCCTACTGTGGAACCACCTGCATCCATTAAAGATGTAGCGCACCTGGCAAAAGGGACGTTAGTACTGTCGAATTGTACTAGTATGTAAAGTGAAAAATCACCTTTCAAAATAGAATAACCACACAAAAAAAAGGGAAGCCATAGAAACAACAAGTCACAATCAATAATATCAAAATACCCAACTGAAACATAACAATGTTCAAAATACAAAAGTAATACATATTTTAGCTGGGAGATCTTTAGTACCGATAATACCACTGTTCACAATGCCACTATTTATAATTCCATCGTACTCTTGGCACGGAGTCCGATCACGACCCAATCCACTAGGTCATCTCCCTTGAAGACATTTTTCCACAATGTCAATTCATGTTTCAATTTCGGTTTCAATTTTTCTGCACAATACCACCATGTGTGCGGAATGGTGACCGATCACGGCCCAATCGGCAAGGCCGTCTTACTCAAGACATTTCCATTTTTCCATCAATCAACTCATTCCATATTTCCCACACATATGTCAATTCCTTCGACACCAGTGGCCACAATAGTTATGTCACACTTGGCACTTGGCCGCATTTCATAATTCGAGTTCTTTCCACATATTTCACATTAATATCAATTTCGTCAACAAGCCTTTCAATTCAAGATATTAAGTACATACAGGAGAAATTATAAATCATGGGCATATAGAGGCTTTCACATATTTTGGCAATTTAACACATATCCCATATCTTCAATACATCATCAAGTGACAAGATAGCATAATGCAAGCATTCAAATACATATTGCACGCAAATTCTTACAACACAAAGCCCGTTTGGAATATCATTCTCTACATCAATAAGGTTGAAACTTACATCAATTGTATGGACTCCATGAGGATTCAATTTCTAAGAAGAGGGGGTTTTATCCACACATACCTCAATAGAACTTTTAGGCAAATTCTACTTTTTGAAGTCATCTTAAAACAGTTGAGTCGAGGCTCGTTTCGTAATCTTTTGCATATATTTTCTCATTTCATAGGCATCACTAGGCACAACTATAGACGTTATCCACACTCTATCAATAATAATCAATAGGAAGATAGTGAAAATCAATTAATAATTAGAAATATTTCCCATGGTGTAACTCTCTTAGGAATTTCATCAAACACCTAATATGTGAAATAGACTACAAGGTTCTACAATGGAAATTCCTTCTTCCCTCAACCAATTTCAACAAGAACAACCCAAAATAGTTCATTAATCTCACATACTATAACTTAGTGTCACATGCATGGTTTATTTCTAACCCCACAATATATTTTGAACTCATAATATCTTATATGAAATGTTAGAATTAGGACTTACACGGAAGGATAGTGATCTAGAGATTAGCTTCCTTGATTCTTGAGAATTTTGCAAGATTGGATGATTAAGATGTTAGGTTCTTCATTCCCTCTCTAAAATTCTCTCACCTCTCTCTAGATTCACTAGAAAATAGCCCCAAATGAAGCCCAAATTCCTATATATAAAAATGGGGTAAGGTTATGAAAATAGGAAAAAGAAGCCTCCGAAATCAAGTATGTGGCCGCATAATGGACCGCAGAACAGGTATGTGTGTCACAAAATGGATCGCGAAATTGGTGCCCTGAGCTGGGCTTCACTGGACAGGTTTGCAACGATTTTGCGGTCGCATAACCACTTCTGCGATCGCATAATGGCTGCAGAATTGCATTGTGCCAGCCTTTGGTAATTTGATCATAACATTTTGTAGGAGTGTCCAAATCATGAACGGTTTGAAGAGTTAGAAACTAGACTCGAAGACCTTTCGTTTTATAGGTTGTTCATCACATAAAATCTTCTATATATTTAGATATGCTCGTCCAAAGTGTGGACTTGTGCAAACTCATTTGGAATTTCAGCCTATTATGTAATTTTCCAACTTGACTTAGACTTAGGCCTCTCATTAGACCCCATATTACTTATTATGTGACTTATACACTTATTATTAAACCAAATGAGGTCCATCATATTAATATCACGTAAAATATTATAATTAGCCTACCTGGCGCCACGAAATCCTAAATTACTTAACGAAATTTTTCGGGGCCTTACATTCTCCACCGCTTAGGATCATTCGTCCTTGAATGAGAAGTAGTGTCCGCCCCAAAAACTTAACATAATATATCTCTTTTATCACCTACCTTAAATCCCTAAATTTTGACTAACTCCCAAATTTTTCAGAAATTTCGGCAGCGTCTCCTTTGTAACTAGGCCTATCCACCTGCCAGAGAACCACCAAAACCATCCTAACAACACATCCACAACTCGACAAAGAACCACAATGTATATATCAATAACACTAATCATAGCATTAAAAGCACCACATTATCATAATGATACCTGGACATGGACTGCATATTTATAAATTATAACACAAATCAAACCAATTTTTATACAATCAAGCGAAAATAGTTTCTCTCCACGAAACTTTTGGCCTTCAAGGTGGCCTCCTCGACTTACAGACTTTGCCATAACACATCCATGGAAACAATCCCAACTATCAAACTTATCTAACAAGGATGACAACTAGATACCTCGAATAAGCTAATTATCCATTAACTTCACCTTCAATAATTTCCACGGAAATGATGCACAAAGGATTTCCAACTACCTTCTTAGACATAAGCATATGAAAACACAAAAAACATGCAGAACAACTATGGGGAAACATCGTACTCATAGTGCGGCCTAATGTGAAATACACTTATGTCACCTTCATTATCAATTCACATAACATCTTCAGGGAGAAAATATTGAAAATAACCCGCTCACCCTCCTCAACTCTAAATCTCTACACGGACACCTACACAAAACCTTTTATGACCTTCAACAATCAC
Organism: Nicotiana knightiana; assembly: GCA_005239525.1. Classification (NCBI taxonomy): domain Eukaryota; kingdom Viridiplantae; phylum Streptophyta; class Magnoliopsida; order Solanales; family Solanaceae; genus Nicotiana; species Nicotiana knightiana. The sequence continues at coordinate 331,850 of ML432644.1, forward strand.
TCTAAGATGTGCTATCATAAATTGACCATAAAATTACCTATCGAATATATGTGATCACATGGTGATGCTTCCTCTTTGACATGTTTGAACCTTCAATCTCCAATAGATTTAATACAATGAGGAACAACAGAGTTCAAGATTTGGCAGGAATTATTCAGGAATCCATTAACGTGCTGAGCAGAGTATTTCATGAGGTCATGTGCTAAGGAACACAAAGATTACTACTAGCGATGCTGACATGGTTAATCATTGTGACAATACCAATTATTAGAAAATAAGGCATAGAGGTAACTAGCATGCATTGATAATGTGAGAACCATGTACGTGATCCTGAGATCTAAAAAGAGTGGGTCTTTCTAGACATGAGATACATGGGAGGCATGATGGGGAGCATGAAGATGTTAGCATTAGTTATTCTTGGGAGGTGACGAGTTATGCAAGGGATAGTAACAATTGCTCCATTTCATATATGCCTTTCCCGACAATAGTAAGCTCTAACGAGAAATAATCAAGTATGCTACACCGATTTCCTCCTTGGGTGTAAGGAAAATCAGCTTAGCTCAATGTGGGAAGATTCTTGCAATGTGGATGTGATAGAGATTTCAAAAAGAAATGCAGGAAGTTGAATTACACTCCTGTTAACTGACACAAGCCCATGAGGGTGAAAAAAAAGAGGTTAAACACTTATGAGATTATCATAATTCAAACAGCTTAACCCTTCCCGATAATTGATCCTATATGAGATAACTAAAGATACGACGACTTATCTTCCAAATCGATATGCTCATGATATTTGCAAAAAACTGAAAGCATCTAATCTCAACCTTACACGAGTGAAACCACATAGCTAGGACATCTTAATATTGGGATGAGGTAATGTATTGGTTATAGGGGTTCAAATGCTTAACATGATGCTCCGGGGAGAAAGACAAATAAAACTCCTATCCACCCAGGGAGGTGGAATGCCAAGGATAGCAAAACTCCCCGCACATGAAAATGACATAGTCAATGACTCTAGAAGTCGAGTGTGAAAAGGCAATGGAACCCGATGAGACAGTATAAAATAATCATGGAAGGTTTTGCAGATGTTCATAATGAGTTCTCCATGGATTTGGACTTGAGAAGTACCCTAATAAAAGGCAGTAAAACATGAGAAGTAGGCGTTGTGCTATGATAACCCAAAAATGTGCATTTGGTCTTGACAGAGAGCCTATTAAGGGTCCTTATGAGACAGGGAAGTGCTATAGTGACACATACAAGGACACGTTCTCTCATAGTTATCGAACAAAGTGTTGATAAACCAGCATAGTGAATTCGCTAACTAAGGAACACAATTAACACATGTTGTGGAGGTATAAACAGAAAATAAACATTTGTTATGAGATGGACATACTTCTGCTATATTAACTCACAGGGGAGCAATACAAGACCACGTCACGGGCAAACACAATACTAGGAACAAAGTGAGTTACTTGCTACGGGATGTCCTAAGTGGACACGAGAGTATACTAAGATGGTGACACAAGAATCTTCCTATGACAGAGATGTGAGGATCTCAATTTTCAGAGAGACTTTAAGCACACGGTGACCATTTCGATTGACACACACTCATATGATAGGTGGTAAGGTATGCTCTTATGTTACTAGACAGTGAGAAGGTTTCATGATGATATTCGCAAGAGAGTAGAGTGACTATTCAAACCATAGAAGCCATATACACTAGTGATAAGAAGAGTGACTCGAAAAGGATCGCAACACTGGGATGCTTTACATGGAACTTGACACCACATACGTAAACTTTACGACGGTGCATGCATAGGCACAAGTGAGCAAATATTGTCCATTTAAATAAAAATATTTTGTAAGAAATTCTTCAGGTATAGTCCCTTGTTGAGAATTTAGAAAATCAAGTGGGAAGTATTAATCCTAGAGTTATAACTCAATTCAAGGACATAATTATAGAGCTCAATCCCATAAGAGGTTGTAAATAAGAGAATTTGTGATAGAGTGGCTTCACGAATAATGGATCTCCTTCAAAGAGTAGGTGCATGCAATGTTTTATGCTTCAACATCTTGTTATGGCCATGTTTATGAGAACTCTTCCATATGGATGTACATATACAACAAGTAAAATATTTTGTGTTGTTCATGATGATGCACTAAGGAGTGACTTACTTGGTGACTTTAGGTTGATAGGGCAATAGCTTAATCGATGCCGCTTGACTCCACATCCCTAATGTACGTTGGTACCATACTGATATACTACATGATCTGATAGTGCAGTGAAATTAATAGGGACAAGGGCACTCCCCTTAGAAACAGGTTCTACCAATCCCTCCATGGCTCGATACATTCTCCTAACAAACTCTTGGGCAATCTCCCTCAGATTCATTGGTGGGGTCATTCCCTCCTTACTGTTTCATACTCGTGGATTATGGTATCAAGATTACTCATCTTGAGAATAATACATAGCGAGGAAATTATCTCCTTATCTTGAATTCTACCGCACAATCTGGAGTATCAAAGAAGGGTGAAATTCCTAAATATCCAAGTAGCCTCCTAATTATAGATGTGGTCAACAACACACCGATAAGAAGGACTCTACTAGACATGGCTCAGAGACATCCTAGGACACTTTAAAACCTTAGGCTCAGATACCAATTTTGTCACGCCCCAAAAACTAAGGAGCGCGACTGGCGCTCAACCGAGTAAACCCGATTGAGCAAGCCTGTTAGGTTTCATTCTACCCAAGCTAATTCATGAATAAAGAGGATATGAACTCCATTAATAATACTTTATAAAAATTTCATTAACAACTTCCATTCTGTTTCCATTAGAAGTTTCAACCATAATATCCAGAATATTACAATTCCTATAGATATGATGAAAAACATATTTGCCAAATACCAATATTTCAAATTAAATTCCCAATATCCAACACCACTCACAATCTATCTACGGAGCCTTTAAGTACAATTGAAGAGTAATATGGAAATGCCGGTAATAAGGCTCTCGTTATACCTCAAAATACAAAGTACACGATAACCAAATGACACAGGACCCTGAAATGAAATGTGGATCACCCAGTTAGTTGAAAGGAGACTACCGCTATCACTTATCACTGCCGGCTACGGTGGAACCACCTGCATCCATTAAAGATGCAGCGCCCCTGGCAAAAGGGACGTTATAATAGTACTAGTATGTAAAGCTAAAAATCACCTTTCAAAATAGAATAACCATACAAAACAAAAAGGGAAGCCATACAAACAACAAGTCACAATCGATAATATCAAAATACCCAATTGAAACATAACAATTTTCAAAATACAAAAGTAATACATAGTTTTAGTTAGGAGATCTTTAGTACCGATAATACCACTATTCACAATGCCACTGTACTCTTGGCACGGAGTCCGATCATTACCCGATCGGCTAGGTCTTCTCTGTTGGAGACATTTTCCACAATATCAATTTCGGTTTCAATTTTTCTGCACAATACCACCATGTGTGCGGCATGGTGACCGATCACGGCCCGATCGGCTAGGCCGTCTTACTCAAGACATGTCCATTTTTCCATCAATCAACTCATTCTATATTTCCCACACATATGTCAATTCCTTCGACACCAGTTCCCATAATAGTTATGTCACACTTGGCACGTGGCCGAATTTCATAATTCGAGTTCTTTCCACATATTTCACATGAATATCAATTTGGTCAACAAGCCTTTAAATTCAAGATATTAAGTACACACAGGAGAAATTATAAATCATGGACATATAGAGGCTTTCACATATTTTGGCAATTTAACACATATCTCATATCTTCAATACATCATCAAGTGACAAGATAGCATAATGCAAGCATTCAAATACATATTTCACACAAATTCTTACAACACAAAGCCCATTTGGAATATCATTTTCTACATAAATCAAGGTTGAAACTTACATCAATCGTATGAACTACATGGGGATTCAATTTCTAAGAAGCGGGGGTTTTAGCCACACATACCTCAATAGAGCTTTTAGGCAAATTCTACTTTTTGAAGTCATCTTAAAACAGATGAGTCGAGGCACGTTTCGTAATCTGTTTCATATATTTTCTCATTTCATAGGCATCACTAGGCACAACTATAGACGTTATCCACACTCTAGCAATAATAATCTATAGAAGATAGTGAAAATCTATTAATAATTAGAAATATTTCTCATGGTGTAATTCTCTTAGGAATTTCATTAAACACCTAACATGTGAAATAGACTACAAGGTTCTACAATGGAAATTCCTTCTTCCCTCAACCAATTTCAAAAAGAACAACCCAAAATAGTTCATTAATCTGACATACTATAAATTAGTGTCACATGCATGGCTTATTTCTAACCCCACAATATATTTTGAACTCATAATCTCTTATATGAAATCTTAGAAGTAGGACTTACCTGGAAGGATAGTGATCTAGAGATTAACTTCCTTGATTCTTGAGAATTTTTCAAGATTGGATAATTAAGATGTTAGGTTCTTTCTTCCCTCTCTAAAATTCTCTCACCTCTCTCTAGATTCACTAGAAAATAGCCCCAAATGATGCCCCAAAGCCTATTTATCAAAACGGTGTCGGGTTATGAATATAGGAAAAAGAAGCTTCCAAAATTGGGTTTGCGGTCGCATAATGGACCGCAGAATAGGTATGAGGGTCACAGAATGGGTCGCTAAATTGGTGCCCAAAACTGGGCTTCACTGGACAGGTTTGCGACCATTTTGCGGTCGCATAACCACTTATGCGATCGCATAATGGCCGCAGAATTGCATTGTGCTAGCCTTTGGTAATTTGATCATAACTTTTTGTAGGAGTGTCCCAATCATGAACGATTTGAAGCGTTACAAACTAGACTCAAGGAAATTTCGTTTGATAGGTTGTTCATAACATAAAACCTTATATATATTTAGATATGTTCGTCCAAAGTGTGGACTTGTGCGAACTTATTTGGAATTTTAGCCTATTATGTAATTTTCCAACTTGACTTAGACTTAGGCCTCTCATTAGACCGCACATTACTTATTATGTAACTTATACAATTATTACTAAACCCAATTGATGTCCACAATATTAATATCACGTAAAATATTATAATTAGCCTACCTGGCACCACGAAATGCTAAATTACTTAGAAAAATTTTTCGAGGCCTTACAGCATTGTCTCCGTATTTAATAAGGCTAAGAACTGCCTTTCTTTGCATGAGACTAAACACTGCCTCCATTCCTTACATGAGGATAAGAATTTCCTTCATTATTTCATAAGGCTAAGTATTGCCTTCCCTTTGCATGAGACTAAACACTGTCTCTACCTTGCATAGGACAAAACACTGCCCTCACTTTGCATGGGACTAAGAATTGTTTTCATATTGCATAAGACTAAAACGTTAGCTTTCCCAAACTGAGTACCGTCACTATCCCTTTCATGAGGCTAAGAATTGTCTCCATTATTGTATAAGGTCGGGAATTGTCTTTCCTTGCATGAGAATAGGCATTGTCTTTGCCCTTTGCATCGGGCTAAGAACTTCCCCCATCTCATAAAAGACTAAACATTTTCTTGTATTGTTCTCGCATATGACTAATCATTACTTGTCTCTTCTATCAAACGATCAATGTCATCGCATCGTTGCATTTCATGGGCTGAAACATCGTCATATTGTCCGAAGGCTTCATAGTCTAAGGGCATCATCCTCATAGAAGGAAGACATCATGTCATGGTCGGAGGATCTCTCGAAATCACATATCATTATTCAAAGGCATCATATTCCATAGGCACCATCCTCATGGCCCGAGGACACCATTCCATGGCCTGCAAATCCCTTACCATACTCTTCATGGCCCAGGACGTCTCGGTCTAAGGACGTCATCCTTATCTTCCAAAGACAACCTTCATGGTCCGAAGGGAATTTGCATCATATTTAAATTTTTTCAATACCCCATATATATTCATGTGCATCATGTTTTAAGTTTTGTAGGTAACTCGAAAGGTAATCGTTCTACAAAAAGGAGCAATTATCGCTCCGAATTTCGTTCACATCCTTCGACTATCTCAAACGTAACTGATTATCAGCAATTGATTACCTTGTGTTCCATAACCGTTCAGACATTAGCCTTATACATCTGTAAGGTTAAAATTCACATTCATAGTTCCTATCATTGCTTAATAACACAATCCTACCCAAAAGATCCTTTTTCAAAACATACGACCACTCTTATAACAACTCCACCAGTTTTGTTCGTCGTTGGATCCAGAACTACACACAGACTGATTCCCATAACACCAGGGATATATAGGCAACTCAAGACCAGGGTTCGACCCCTATTTTTCAAAACATATCATTCCTCACTTGCTTCGTACAAAATTGGTCATCATTTTCTTTACCCGGCAACTCTTTCATCTTTCCCGTGTAAAGAGGGGCGGTTTTTGATACCCAATATTGCCCTCATATTTAAAATATCATTTCTGCATCATCACCAATTTACAAGAGTCATATAAGGACTTTCAGTCTTTTTTCACATAATTTTTAGGGTTTTAAAATTGATTTTCTTGCATTTAAATTGTTCAAATATTTATTAATTATCTTTTTAAATTATTTTGTGATGACTTAATCATCCAAATTTATTATTTACACCCACATGTATGTTTTATAACATTTTTACTTCATTTCATAAAATAACATCTGCATTTTTGAGCTATTTACGCAATTTTTGCAATAATATTTTATTATTAATTGCATTTATCATTTTATTTCAAGGTCAAAATTTTTTTTACATATTTTATTATCTTCAATTATTATTATATAATATTAAGTTTCATAAGTAGTATTTTTATATTTATTTGGCTATTTTATTAAATTCTTTTTCCAATAATTTCTTTTATTTAAAATCTGGCCCAAAACTAAACCAATATTCGGACCAAAAGATGGCCCAATAACCCCACAGCCCTAACCAAGTGTCCCTTTAATCCAATCCGGTCAGACCCCTTCAAATAACCTGCCCCGTTTCCCCTTTGATCATGGTCGTTGATCACAAATGATCAACGCCCCATAATAAACCTACTCATCTCTTTATATCCCCTTACCCAAAAACCCTAACCTATTTGTACTCGTCCGCCACCCCTAAATATCTATAACCTTCCCTCTTTCCCTGACAAACATAGTCGCCTCCCTTTTCAATCCCTCTCCTAATCTCATTAACAATTGGATTCACCCATTATTTACTTATCGTATTTGTGTTCTTTCGCTATTGGTTGCTCCTTTATGGTAACACCTTGGTAATTTCTATGTTTTGGAAAGTATTCTCTACAAAAGGGACCAAGCAGACTCGATTCTAGGAATTTGGATGATGATTCCGTCTATATATGCTCAACAAGGAGCGATTTGCACCTTGGTTCGATTTTCAAGCGATTGAACCAAACTAGGGTTTGAGATTCTACATCTCCTCTACTGATTCTTATTTTCATGTGATATTTCCTTTCCTTATTTTCACTTAATTGATTGTTTTCCACGTTTGTTCGTTCAATTTCAACACTATATAAACCCCTCCACTAATTCCCCTAAAACGGACATTAATCACTATTACACTCTTACTCCTTCACTCTATATTGTTCTGAACTTTGGCTCTTGGCTGGCTGAAAGCCAAGGCCATAGAAATTTGAATAATTGACCTTTTTTGTGCGAGCACTGCTCGGGGTTCATATGAAACTCTTGATAATTTTGACGCACTAAGATTTTGGGTTCTACTGCTCTTTGTTGACGTTTGGAGTACTATTGAGATTGTTCTTCTTGTTTATCTGTTTATCACTTGATAATTGGGAAGTTCCTTGGCCTTCGCAGTTCCATTCTCTTTCATTTGTGTTCATAGTCTGTACACCTATGCCATTGAAATTCTTGTGAGTCAATATGATTCTATGCCATCTTTGTTTGCAACCTAAGTGGCACTGAAATTGTCTTATGACTCTGAACTTTTTCTAGCATTTGAACTTTCCTAAAATTTCCAACTCTGATACATTTATTACATGTGTTTAATATGAATGATTGTTGGCTCTCTTAAGCATGTTTACCTTAATATGTGTGTTTAAATTCTTATTACCTGCTACTCTCCGTGAATTTATCCCCTGCTTTGTTCTGCATCCTTACGATAGACCAACTCATGTGTTCTAATGTATATGATACTCTATGTAAGGCCTGTAAAAAAATTTCCTAGAAAGTCGTATTCCGTGATGCCGAAGTAGGCGTAGAGGTTAATAGTAGTAGAAATTCTTCGCGGCGAGCTTTTTCGATTGAACCGTACGCTGGGGAATTGAAGGAAATATTTTTGCAGAAGTAGGCATTTCTGCAGCCCATTATGCGGCTGCATAATCACTCTGCACGCCGCAGAATGGCCGCAGAGTGAAGCCGCCTTTTTGGCCAATTTTTAGGAATTTTCGCGGCCAATTATGTGACCGCATAACCGTTTCGCGGGTCGCACTTTGGTCGCATAGTCCTCCTTAGACTTTTGTGAGAGAGATTCTGCAGCACATTATGCGACCGTAGAATGGGTTTGCAGACCGCATAACGGCCGCAGAGTGAACTAGGCCAGCCCAGTTCCTAAGGCAACCTTTCGCAATCATTTCACGGATTGCAGAACCTATTACAGAGCTTCATTTTTGGGGTTTTTAAAGCGACCCTATTTCGTTAAAACACATACCTTAGACCATTTTGAGCTTATTTTCTGATATCTTTAGAGTGAGAGAGAGAGAGTCCTAGAGGGAGAAAGTGATCTTCACCAAAAATTTCTCTTCAACTATTGCTTAAACCTTTAAATATTTTAAAGAGAAGCACCCTAGGTCTTCATCGTAAGAGGTAAGTACTATCACCAAGCTCTTAATTTTGAAATATAAGTAGAATGGGTAATTAGTAAGGTAGTTCATAGGGATGGGAGTGCTTACCTTGCATGCATGTATTCTTAAGGTACGTGGGGAGGTAATGAGTTAAATATAGAAAAGAATGGGGTGTGGGATAGTGAAGTCTTTCATAAAAGGGCCATGGAACCTTAATACACACATAGTGTTTGATAAAATGCTCAAGTGAGCTAGAATCATGATCGTTTTCCTAATTTTTGGTTCAATTTTGCTATATTTCTAATATAGATTGAAGTTGCTAATATTCCGGAACATCTTAGAGTTTTAAGAAGCGCAATTGAGGTATTTTAGATAAACCCCCTCTTCTTAGAATTAAATCCCATGGTATTCATGAAATCAATGCATGTCCCAATTGAACGTCCTAGAAATTGCTATCCCGAATGTCCTTGAATATGGTTGAATATGGTTGATGTCTCAAATGAATTGTCTTAGCCGATCGGGCCGAGATCGGACTTCTTGTAAGAACATGATGGTGTTGTGGATGAAATTTTGAATATGGTTGATGTCTCAAACGAGATGTCTTAGCCGATCGGGCCGAGATCGGTCTCCGTGTAAAAACATGGTGGTATTGTGGATTGTGGCGTATTGGCACTTAAAACTACCCAACCGAATAATGTGGAAATTTGCTTGAAAATCTATGTGATCCTTAACTTGATGTTTTAGTGTTATTTAAATCCCATATTGAATTCTTGAATGTTTCACACTGTATCATAGTTCATTATATTGAGATAGTACTTTAGTTTTACATACTAGTACTATTCGACAGTACTAATGTCCCTTTTTGCCGGGGGCGCTGTTTATTTAAATGGAGACAAACAACCCATACCCAATATCATATCAAAATCAACCATATTGAGTAGCAAAAGATCCACTCTGGTCTTCTGACCCCCGATAGTCACCACACATGACCAATATACGCGGTCCACAATAGTAGTATTGCCCACACGAGTAGATACATGAACAGATGAAACTAAAGACTTACAAGACATATCTAGAAAATGAGCGAAATACGAGGAAACATATGAATAAGTGGAACCAGGGTCAAATAATATAGAGGCATCTCTGTGGGAAACTGAGACAATACATGTAATCACAACATCTGAAGCAATGGCATCTGGTCTGGCAGGGAGGGCATAGAAACGGGCCTGGCCAACCCCTGATCTGCCTCCTTGTAATGACCCGACCGGTCGTTTTGTGAGATTTACCCATTTTCCCCATTTTTGCATTTTTTTATATATTGCTAGCCTGCTTTTGTTATGTTGGGTCAGTTGGTTTGGGTCCGGAGTGGTCATGGTGGGAATTGAGGCATTCAGTCTCTTAAAGTAGCCTAATAGTTGAGAAAGTCAACTGAGAGTTGACTTATTGGTGAATGACCTCGAAATACAGATTTTATGACTCAAATAGCTTCATTAAGTGATTTGGGACTTAGGAGTGTGTTCGGAATGGAGTTTGGATGTCCGGTGTAGAATTAGGCTTGAATTGGCGAAAGTTAGTTTTTGTCAATTTCCGGTCGGCAGTGGAAAATAGGTTATTGGGGACGGAATGGAATTTCGAAAGTTGGAACAGGTCTGTAATGTCATTTTGGGTATGTGTGCAAAATTTCAGGTCAATCGGAGCTGTAAGGGTTGGTTTCGGCGTAGTTGGCAAAATTTGGAAGTTTCAAAGTTCATAGGCTTGAATTTGATGTAATTTTGGCGTTTTCATGTTGTTTTTGGTGTTTCGAAGGCTCAACTAAGTTTGAATAATGCTATGGGGTGTGTTGGTATGTTTTTTTGGGGCCCCAAGGGGCTCGGGATTGATTTCGGATGGTTGGCGAGGTTTTGAACTTGGAAATTTGCAGCAAATAGCTGCTGGTGTAAGTTCTGGTGTTGGCCGCACCTGCAGAAGGGTAGCCGCAGGTGCGATGTCACAGGTGTGAAAGGCTGTGCGCAGGTGCGAAGGGAGGCTAGGCAAGGGAGTGTCGCAGGTGCGAAGAGATGGCCGCACCTGCGAAGCCGTAGGTGTGGAGGATTGGTCGCAGGTGCAAAAACTGGTTTGTTAAGTAGGATTCCGCAGGTGCGCACCTGGGACCGCAGGTGCGGGTCCACAGGTGTGACTAAGTGTCCGCAGGTGCGGAAATGCTGGCAGGAACAGTATATAAGAGGCATCAGTGAAATTCATTTTATTCCACCATTTTTGCATGCGGGAGGAGCTCTTTAAAGGAAAATTGAAGAGGGAATTCGTAGTTCTTCAGTAAAGGTAAGTTCTCGGGTTATTAACATTGTTTCTATGCTGTTTTGATTTCGGATTAGGCTTGTATTTGAAGGATTAAAGTAAGAAAAGTTTGGAAAATGGGAGGAAAGAGTTGGGAATTTCTTTTGGCAATTTTAGGGGCAATTGTGGTCCGATTATGATGTCCTTGGTATATATGGTCTCCTGGGAGGATAAGGGTTCTTGTGATGTAAAATTTATCGAATTTCGAGACATAGGACCGGGGCTCGAGTTTGGCCGAATTTCGAGATTCTTGTATAAATTGATAGTTTTCGATTGTGTTGTGTTCCTTTAGTATATATTGATGATGTTGAACTAGTTTTGCCTAGATTCGGAGCAATAGGGAGCCAATTTGAGGGTTAAGAGCATAGCGGACTAGTGTTGTGGCCCGGTAGAGGTAAGTAATGGTTATAAATCTTGTCCTGAGGGTATGAAACCCCGGACTACGTATTTCTCACTAATTTTAGAATGGCGGACATGTAGGATGACGAGTATGTGGCGCGCACTAATTTTTGAATTGGACTAGGTCCTCTCCGCGGCAACTAATGAGTTGCATATTTTACTCAAAACCATGTGTTAATTATATTCTAAAGATTTGTTAAAATATTTGGGCTATAAGTCATGTTTGGGGCCTCGTGTCGATCTGTTTAGACCCCTTGGGGGGCTTTTTACTGCTGTTTTACTCACTATGTATTGATGATTTCACTCAGCCACATTGTGCTTACTATTTTCGAAACTCAGCCTGATTTACACTACTTTGAGATTTAAAAATGATGTTTTGGGTCGAGAACCCTATTTTACTGATTCGCCCGAGGGGATTTTTGAGTGGTACTTCGTGAGGTCGAGGGCCCAATTGTGAGGATATTATACGCCACGAGGTGGCTTGATATTAGCGCTTGGGCTGAAGGAGCCCCTCCAGATTCTGCACACACCCCCAGTGAGCGCACAGAGTGCCGAGTGTCGAGTGCTGAGTGACGAGTGATTGGAGGCATGAGTGACTGTGAGGTGGTGAGTGACTGTGAGGTGTTGAGTGATTGTGAGGTGCTGAGTGACTGTGAGGTGCTGAGTGACTGATTATGGGTGACTGTGAGGCATGCCCGAGGGGCTGATTATGATACATGTTTTGCCCGAGGGGCTACTTATGATTTTACTACTTTCACTCTGAGCTTATAAATATGTTTTTCCCGAGGGGCCTCTATATGATTCATTTCATTTTCATACTAAATCTTTCGATTTGAAGTTGTTGAAAATATACATTCTTCAAAGGATTTTTCTGAAGTTAGCTTTAAGGCATGATGATTTCATATATCTATGTTATACTGTTGGAAAGAAAGGTTGTGCATCTTATGATTTGGTGACATTGATTTTATGTGTTTCTTGCTACTCATACCTGATTTATTTTCATTACTACTAATTTGGTGTACTCACATTACTCCCTGCACCTTGTGTGCAGATTAAGGTTTTAGGGCAGGGTGAGCTGTCTATCTGTTCCAGAGATTCTCGGAGGTTTGTGAGGTAACTGCATGCGTCCGCAGTCCTGCTCCCTCTCCTGCTTACTATTATAGAATTTATTTTCGTTGAGTTGTATATTTTATTTAGATGCTCATGACCAGTGACTCCGGGTTCTCGGGTGTTGTATTTAATGTTCAGTATAGATTTAACTGTGTTGTAAATGTTTAAAGGAAACCTTTATGGGTAATCGGTATAGTAACGATGTAAATGGAAGCTTATTATGATTCGAGTTTGGGTTTTGGCTGGCCTAGTTCCATGATAGGTGCCGTCACGACTGGCCTGGACTTGGGGTCATGATAGTTTGGTATCAGAGCGCTAGGTTACATAGGACTCATCGGTCATGAGCAGGTTTAGTAGAGTCTTGCGGACCGGTACGGAGACGTCTGTACTTATCTTCGAGAGGCTACGGAACCCTTAGGAAAAAAAATCTCACATTCTCGAATTCTTGTCGTGAGAATCCATTGTATTTAGCCAAGTGCGTAACTCTTGAATTACTTCCATGTATTTGAACGCGCATGAGAGCGCTTGGTATCAGTTGTGCATCGAAGGCTTGTGACTTCCATGGATGAGATGTGATTTTGACATGTTGGTAATGGTCCAGTCTGGAGGACTTGAGGTCGGATTCATTATGTGGCTTGATTGCTGAGATTTTCGTTGTGTGGGCACATGTAATTAGGGACTTGTATGTCCGTCTGTGTTCTTATTTATGAGAATTGGTGAATAGATGCCTATGTGGTGGGTGTGATTTGATGGTTTGATGTGTTCAGACTATGAATTGTGTCAAACGGGTTGGCTGGAAATGTGGTAAGATTTATTGAGTGTTCGATTTCCGTATCGATTTGGTACATGGCCTTGAGTTGTGAGTATGTTGGAAGACCTATCGTGTTGTGTAGTTGTGGAGTGAAGCGGATTTCTCTGTTGGGTTATGAGTTCCTGGTGATGTATTTTGAGTTGATCATTTGCCCCAGTAACGTTCATGTATTTGATTGACGGTGTGTTCCAGCCGTATTAGCACTCCTTGTTATTGTATTCATTGATGGTGTCCTGGCATATTCGCGTAGCCGAGAGTAGCATACTAAGTATCTGAGGATGGCATTATAAGGATTCAGGGAGGAAAGGCTCTATGCCAATTCTCCGAGTGTGAATTTTGGCTCGGTTCAGTAGCATTCTTGGGACACGTGCTGCCAAGTGAGGGTATCCATGTGGTCAGACATGTGTGGGTATAGCTTCCAGAAGCTCGAAATTTCTGTGACCACCGCTCCAGTGTTAGTTCTGCCATCAGCTCCAGGTTTTTACCGCGTATTGTGGTTCCTCGAGGGTAGGCATCGGTTGTGTTCAGATGCAGGAAGGTGTAGTGATTGCGTAATAGTTCCGGTCTTCAAAAGTGTATGGAGAGATAGCAGTTGAGGCTAAGAGGGAAAGGGTATCTCCTGCGGGTTGTCCTAGGGTGTGTGGTCCCTATGTAGTTCTGTAATAAGTTCTCTTCTACCAGTAAAATGATATATGTTGTAATTTGAGTTTATATTACTTGTGGGAGTTGGCATGACCATCACAATGGTGGATGCGAGATTGGCAATTGATTTAAGTGTTAGATGGTTTGGGTCATACAAGCTTATGGAGGATTTAGTTGAATCCCACCATAGCATGGTGGCAGTGATAATGTGTGGGCATAGTCCTGTTTGTCTTGATCATTGGCTTTGAGCCAAGTGGGGAAGTTCGTTATTGATAAGTTGATTACATGATTATGTGTGGTATTGGTTTCAGTTTGAGGTATATCGGTAAATCAGTTATGACCTGCAGGTATGGAGTCTGGGAATGTTACGAGTAAGGGAAATTTCTTGGATATAGGTTGTAATGTACTTTGTTGGGTAATTGGGTTCTATTGAATGATTAGTGGAAATTGTAAAAGGTGTATGATGCGAGACTAAATTGCATAGTTTAACATGTGATATACCTTACATTTTATGCGCATTAATGATAAAAATACACTTGTTATGTGCTTAATGGAGTTTATTTCATGTGTAGGTGAAGTGGAGATGGAAACGGAGCTAAAAAGATGCAAATACGTCGAAAGATACGCGAAAGGAGACACTCGGGCGATAGCCGGGCGACAGAGCCAACCAGCCTGACCATACCTGGTGTTAGCCAGGCGTTTGGGCTGAAACGCCAGCCCTGCCCTGGCGTTAGCCAGGCGTTTGGGCTG